>JAASGK010001086.1:0-12543 GCA_023334195.1 Globisporangium emineosum
CACACACACACACACACACGCACTTTCTTGAATCCGCTCTTTGTTCGCGACATAGAAATCGAATTCTTCAACAATTTTGTTCAGCGCGAAGTTGCTAAACCGTTGCTGAACTTCATGCAGGAAGTCAGAATAGTTGCTCAACCTGCGCGTTCGGGTATTACCGGTGTTGAGCGAGTTGTAGTGCGAGCTCAGCACACGCAGTTGATGTCGCCAGAGAGCCTGCACACACTTGCTAGTCCTGTCCTTCTTCCCCAATGTCTGCTTGAGCTGGTTCCAGCTCGATTCAATTCGGTTCGTGGTTGTGTTCCCTGCAGTAAATCGCTTCCCGCGCAGCAAGTTTGACCACATCTCACTGCAAGAGAGCCAGTTTTTTCGAAGCAGCTGTAAATGATAGGTGTGTGCTCTCGCGCGTAGTGCTCGAACTCCTCTCGGCGTTGCTCATACTGAAGAACGTGGCGGCGTACATCAATGCGCGGAAGTGCGACTCCAAAGCAGACTGTTGTTCAACGCCAACACGTATCTTTCCCGAACTGACGACGTGGCGGAAATACTTCAATGCATGAAATTGGCACAAAAGAACCTGCCAAAACCCATGCACATACAAATGTGTCAGTGCTGCGCTTAAATACAATGTATTTTGTTCATGAAGTAAAACTTTGTACTTTTGCGCCAGGGAACAATTCCTCGAGAACCACCCACTCCACGAAGTCCTTGTCAATTACGAACGTCTCCGTCGTGGTCCACCCTGGGTTGTTCTCCTTGAAACAGCTCAAGACGGCGTGAAGAGTGTCCTTGCGCTGATTTGGGCACAGGAAGTCAGTCACCGACACTCCTCTTCCCGTCGGCGCTGTTACCGCCAGGGATCCTGTGTCAAAACGGACAAACAACCACAAAGTAAATATAAAGTCACTCAAAAATAAAGTTGCTCGGAAACGTACCCAAGTAATACCCGAGGTTGTTCGTGTTATGAGTGAAGTCCATGGTAAGACACTCGCCAGCTTCTTCAAACAGCTTCCGCTGAGCCTCGGGGTGGTGCACGTGAGCTTCATGTCATATTCCACCAGCACGCACTTGTTGTTCCCAACAGCGACAAACTTGTTCAGCATCATGCGTAGTCGCTCCTCGCTCGTGTGCTTGCCTAAGCGCCCATTGACCAAGTTTCTGATCTGCTTGCTCGTCAAGTGAATGCCTGCGTTATCAATAAGTCAAACAGCCGTAAGATGACATGAATATGAAAGCGAACAGGTCGTCCACACTCTTGCTTACCCAGCTCTCTTCCGATAACGCTCGCTGTGCGTCTTGTTGGGGCCTCGACATCTATCATAGCGCCGAGCTTTCCCAGCAAGATGTCATCACTGATCACAGCGCTTGTCAAGTACGTCGTCCGTATTTCTTTCGACAGGTAGCGATTGTGAGTCGGATACTATAGGTAAAAAAAGACAGAAGTGCCGAGTGAGTCAATCGCGTTCGTGAAGTTAGCGTATCACAAGGCCCCATCACACACCTGGTTGAAGACTCAAACTTTCCACTGGTTGCAGCCATCGATGCGCGCTGGCACTGCTTGGGTTGTCAAGCGAGTATCACAGCCTGTGAAGCGCACACATAGTCGAGGTCGTTTTCCGCTCCCGTGTGTATCTTGGAGGCAGCCATGCGTGCACCAATACTGAATTTTAGCAATCTTCAGCCTCTCTGGCACGTACGCTCTCTTGAATCTACGAATCCACAATAATGCTGCATGAACGAAATAGAGTTGTTCAATAAATAGCCTCTGTATTTCGAATAAATAACCTCGCAATGTTGGCGCTTGCTTCATCTTCATTGACTCTGCATTTCACACGCTTGGCTTGACCGAACTTCGCACGCGGTACTTCGTCAAGTTGACTCCGCAGTATGACTGGAACGCGGTGAAAAACTCGCCCAAGAGTCCCAAAAGGCAGAAGTGAGCAGCAATGTTCCCGCTGTAACCTCTTGCCGCCCCTTCAGCACTGCAGCACGAGACTCCTAATTGCTATTCTTCCGCTTTGCAGAGCTTTCGCTACAAATCAAATTCACATAAATACGCGCGTTAGTTATCAAGCACGTGGTACTGGAACAAGTGTGCAGATTCGAACATACCGATCGCGATATCCGGTTCGTATCGGACGATGTACCGCGGAGCGATTAGGTTGTCCTCGTCCCAGTCGAGATCGACGTCTTCTTCCTCGCTCGAGCTCCCTGTCTCGGATTCTGCTTCGCTTTCTGCACTGGAAATCTTGCTCTACTACACGCACGCATAAGAACATCAAATGTGGCAACAAAGATGTACCAGATTCCAGCTACATACGCTCAGAGTCATCGATGAAGCGAGTCTTTGAACAATGAGCATGAGAGTCATTCGAGCTGGAGACTTGATCTTCGCTGTCCTTCCTTGCATCGTGCTCTTGCGCTTCACCGCTCGCTTGTCTGGTGATTTCGCTTTGGGCGGCATCTTGATGGCTATAAACAACATATTCCATTCGATTTTAGACAGGGAATCACTCTTGTAGGTGACAGCCACATATCCGTACACACACATACCATCAAATGTCGCGTCGTGCGCCCACACGATCAAATCGGCCAAATGCGTGTCGCATCGTGCGGGGAATCGTTTCTCTCTCACGGCGCAAATTCTAAATGAATCGAAATTGGGTGGCTTTGGAACACGAAGCGTTTTTAAAAGAAGCTTCTGGTCAGGCAGCTGCATCTGTTCAGACAATTGGATTTGCAGCGAAGGAATGCAGGATTTCTTCCTTGAAAAATACAAATGGTACTCCTAAAAAATAATGTTGTATTAGCCACTCTGCCCCCAGCGGTTCAAGCAGATTGATCGGCACTCTTCATCTCGCTCTGCAGTGCCAAAAAAGACCCGTGCAGTTGACGCTACACTGGACTCGACCAAGTGTCGCCTGTGCGACTCACCACACACACACACACAAATGGCAGATCGCACGGAAGGCAGCCAAGCACAAGGCAACGATGGTGCGCTCGTGGAGTCTGGTCATGCTACCTCCGCGGGGGGATACGCCCTCGAGGCGCAGAGCGCGGTGCCGGAACTAAAGATCGCGCTGCACCCGATCTCGTTCTTGTGCTTCGTGGGCTCCACCTGCGTCTTCATCGGCGCGTTTACGGCCGTGGCGTCCAAAGGCGTCGTGGTAGAGCACGTCTACGATGCGATCGGGTCGTCGCGCGTGGCGGACGACATCGTCGAGACGTACAACACCACGTCGGGGTTCATCATGGCGCTCGTCGAAGTCCTGCTCGGTCTCCACATGGAGAAGTTCATGCCCGTCTTCAACGTGTACCTCCACAACGCGCTCTGGTTTCTCACGAAAGCAACGAGCCGCATTCATCTCTCGCACGGAGTGCACGCGCTGGCGTTATTCCTCTTCCCCGTGCTGCTCATGCTCCTGCTCGGCAACAGCCTCCGCGGTCTCCAAGCCGGACACTCCACGACGGGCTTCGAGTCCATCATCCTCGCAGACGACCTCAAGAGGGAGCAGCCAGCGCTGGAGCTGCTTCGCGCTGCCGCAGCAGGCAACAAGAGCAGCGACGCCTCTGCTGCTACGAATGTGACGATCGCCAACTTCCAAGCGCGCGGCGTGAACGACATCATCCTGAAGAACGCGATCCGCGAGAAGACAACGCCGTTCACGTTCGCGACGAGCTCGCCGTGCGTGCAGGGCAACGACTCGGTCTTCGGTCGCGGTGAGCGGATCGTGCAGCTGAGCGCCCACGATTTGGACTCCACGTCCGTCGTCTACGGCTTCACGCCGCAGGAGTGGAACAGCGAGGCCCTCGGACAGGAGCTGGTGCCCAAGAGCTCGTTCTCGATCAAGTACAGCGACATGCTCCAGCGTATTGCAGCAGGTGAAGCCGTTCAAGCTCCAAGTCCAGACTTGTTCCCCATGGGAACGGCATTCGAAATGTTCTTCCAGGGGAAGGTCATGATCGAGAAGGCGATCGGCGACTCTGCGAACCAGAGCCACCCCTGCTCAGAGTCGGATGGCTTGACTGAGCTGGACGGGTCTTTGGGGGACGCCTCGAGCGAGGCTTCATCTTCATCGTCGGCGTCGGCGTCGGACCGGCGCAGGAACCAGCGAAGTCGCCGTCGTCATCTTGCGATCCCAAGTACGAGAAGAACTGCCACAGGTGTCAGTGAAGACGAGACAAGTCTGGACGACTCCAAGGATTCATGGGATTCCGAGACTTTCGAGGACTCGGACGATGAGTTCGGTGACGACTACGACGACGCCTTTGAAGAGTTGGGCGACTCGTTCAACCAGTGGACGCGAGACGAGCACGACGTTCGGATCTGCCATGGCGCGGTGAGCTCGCTGTTCGATCTGATTGCGTACGCGAGCCCCGAGTCCGCAAGCCCCGAGGCGCAGACGCTGGAGAACCTCCTGCACGCGATCGCTGACGGCTTGAACAAGTCGCTCCCGGGCATTTTTGACCTGGACGCCACGGAGCTGATCCTCGAGAACTTTGAAGTCAGTCCGCAGATCCACGTCCACTCGATGCGCATCGACGCAGTGCTCCGTGACGACGTCGAGTACGGACTCACGCCCGAGAGTGCGGCGTGCATCTTTACCCCCGAGGGCTGCGATGACAACCTCCAGACCAACGCGAGCGTGTACGTGTACAGTCTCCTCGCGAATGCGTTCTGTGGGAGCAACAATTGTGCGTTCCTTGATGGCTCCGGTACGTTCGCGCTGCAGAAGGAGGTCGGCATGCTCCCGTACACGACCAACTGCTCGGACGTGAAGTACAGCGGCGACTTCCACGGCTTCTACCCGACAGCCTGCAACACCACGCAGAACGCCGCGTTCCTGTACGGCATCGGCTCGTACATTGTCGGCGACGAGTACGGAAATTGGGACGAGGAGTACGCCACCAGGCTGCCGTACATCATCGCGCCTCGGCGCCACGTGCGCTTCACGTTTGCCAAGCTCGCGTGGACATTGGACGACATCGCGAATAACTTTGACGCGAGGTGCGACCCAAAGACCATGCGGGGCAACTGCCAGGGACTCTGGTACCAGCTGCAACCGAGTGGGCGGTACCTGTTCGCCGGCCAAGACGCAATCCCGATGCCCAAGATCACAAGGGCGAGCTTTCACGCGCCGATCCCGCTTGTCCAGCTCAACTCGCCGTCGATCTACATCTCGGAGTGGAACATGTCGGTGGACCTCGAGCGCTTGAACGCCAAGTACTTCAGCCGGACGTTCTGGGACCCGAAGAAGAACGAGAGCTTGGACGGCGACGCGTGCTCGCTGCTCATGGACTCGTACTTGGAGCAGGTGGAGAGCAACAACTACTTTCTCGAGCGGCCGCTGCAAGCCATGTACACGTCCGCGTTCTACTACCTGATGGCGAACGCTGGCGTGACGGAGCTCAACGACACGTCGGTGATTGTAAACGGCTCAGTACTGACTGTGAACGCGACTCTGCAGCAACCCGCAACAGCAGGAGGAGGTGCAGCCCAGCATCTCGACGCGCTGGGCAACACGAAGCTCAAGGGCGACCAGCAGCTGCGCACGATCCGCGTCCTGATACCGAAGAAGTCGTTCCTGGCGTCTTTCGTGGGGCTCATGGTGCTGGTGCTCATCATGGCCGTCGTGCTCATCTTTCCCGCGCGCCGCCTAGAGTACTTTGCCGCGGACACGTCCAAGGCGCAGGAGTACATCGCGGTCGCCACGGAGGAGAGCTACCCGAGCCTCGTGTACGCCAAGTCGCTCGTGTTCCCGTCGGCGGGTGAGCAGGTGCCGCTCAGGGACTACGTTGTGGAGGCCATGGCGCTCGTGCATGAGTCCACACGTGACCACTCGATCCAGCTCTCCTAACACCGAGATACACAGTTATGCGTATGCTCCAAGTATTAACACTGAAAAGTCCACATGTTGTAGGTCTCTGTTGACAGGTTGTCTCCGAGCTGATCCGTGCTGCTGCTGCTACTGTCACCGTCTTCGTGGGTAAATTGGCGAGTTCTCGCTCAGCTGTGGCAAGGCCTCGGGCTCTGCTGCTACGCTTGCGGCAGTGCTATCAGAGCCGCTTGTGGTGTTGCTGCCAGCTCGATTCTACTACCGCTACCACTTGGCGGCATGGTGACTTGGTCGCCGAGTTAGTGTGTTTGGTGACTTGGTCCAGGGACGATGTGCTAAAGCCGCTTGTGGCCGCATGTATCCACGGTAAATGCCTCCACACACACACCCCACCAGTCATAGAACCTGTATTGTTATCCTGTTATCCTAAGCAACAGACTCTGGCGCATCGCTCATCGCTTCCCCTTCAGTGTACGCGTTCGACTTGATTAAGTGCAGCAAATCTGGACCCTGGTGCAAGTAATTCACATTTGGTGGTCCATCACATACATGGTTATCCGAGCTTAGTAAAAACATACCAAAAGTCAAAGGGCAACAAAGTTAGCAGTCGGCAAAGCCATCTAGGCAAGAGTATGTAACGTTAGTACAACATCATCAATAGCTATGGCATGCAAGTTAATGTGGGTATTCTCAGTGTTCACACCAACCATCAACTTGAAGCACGTCTTGGTCTCCGCAAACGAGTGTTCTTTTCAGATCCCATACATGCGCGAGACTCACTTGAAGTTGCGCGAAGTGATCTGCTCAGGTGCATCAAGCGGTCGAACATTTCGTGGTGATCACTCACGCTGCTGTCCGCGCTTCATGAGCTATAGTACACGACGCCTGGCTCGCTTTGCAATGCGCAATGTGCATATTTCTCGCCGCATCTCGTGCACAACTGCCACTGCAAGAGCTCCACAGCCAACCGGTCGGCAAACATGGTCAGCCCTCAGTTGAAACGCTTGTCAATTGAAGCTACGATACATGGACAGCACGTGTGGACGTTCCAACTTTGGACTGCCAAAAACAATCTCGATTTCATTATGATTTAATCTGATCTGAAAAAATAATCCTTCGTAATTTCATTCAGATTTAATTTGACCGACGCAAGCAGATCTGAGTAACCAAATCTGAGTCAGTTGTTGGTGTGGTGCAGATCTTCCGCACTTAAACGGGAATGACGCACTTAGCTGGGAACGCCAATCCTTCGTTTTTTCGTTTAAATACGCGCTTTCCCTCTGTTTTGGCGGGGAATTCATTCCTCCAAAGATGAAGCGTCACGATGGCGAGGGGGCGCAGACGCCTCAGACGCTCGCCTCCTGTGTCCATTCGCGAAAAAAACGTCTCCCGCACACACAGACGACAGCCCCAAACAGGCAGAGCGACCGACTCGTGCGCGTCCGTCACCTCCGCCTTCTTCACAGCAAAGCTCGTCGTCAGAAAAGCAACCCCGACAACTGCGTGTGCGATCGATAGTCATCGTGTCGTGTGCAAGATCCCACCACTCGCCTGTGAGTGAGTGAGCGAGCAACTGTGTGTGTCTGTATCTTCGGGAGAGTGTGTCTTTTCGTCTGCCCCGCTCGGTGAGTGAGCCATGCGTGGAACGAGTTCCAGTGGTGTGAACAGCCGAAAGGCAAAGCCGTCAGCGTCATCGTCGAGCCGATCCAGCAATCCAAACAGCAGCAATAGTAACAATAATGCGACAGGTGTTGCCGAGTCGAGTGTGAAGCGCGTGTGGAGCGTGGGCGAGCCCGTGTTAGTCAAGTCAAAGGTAAGTAGCAGCATCAGTGCGTCGTCGTACACTGGTAGTGGTGACGCGCGCCAACAGTCCATGCGCCGCGGGAAAGTCCAGCGATTGCGATCGAGCGGTGCGATCGATATTTATTATGAGAATGGAGAGGTTGAAGAGCGAGTCGGGAAGGACCGCCTTGAGCTTGACCAGATGAAGGGATCGAGTGCGAAGAAGCCGCAGCCATCGTCCACCGCTACACCAACGACCGGTCGCGGAACAGGTTCGCAAGGAAGGGAGGCGAAAGCTGCGCCAAAGAGCTCGTCGACCTCGCGCTCGACGCCCACAGCGAAGCCAAGCGCAAAGCCCGCGAGAGGTACGATCGACCAGCAACCGACATCGAGCTACCGCCCAACAACAACGTCAACCAATCGACCCGGCAACATTTCGATCAACACTCAAGATTACGAAATCGACCAGCGCCGACGAGCAACACCGTCGTCATCGTATGCACAGCAGCAGCAGCGTGTTCAAACCAGCGCAAGCGGTGGTGGCGTCGATAGACCAGGGTTTCCCAGAAAGAACCGCAATGACGAAGACGAGCAAGCGATTTTATTCTCCCCAGTGGCGGCAACGGCGGAAGCAGTGGCAACAGCAGCAGGAGCACCACGCAGAGCCAAGACCGCGGATGTGAGCAACAGCAGCGCGGAGCGAATGGCGCAGAATAGCAACTCTGCGTCTGCGCTCAGTCGATCGTCCACGAAGAGCGCGACTGCGCTTCGAAAGCAGAGCACAGGTAGGTATTCCGACATGGGCGAGGCACTCGCGGAGAATCAAAAGCAGGTGACGGACATTCTGGACACGATTTGCGACAGCGCGGATGATGCAACCGCCGTGGTGAGTGACTATGCGATTTGTTTAAGAGACTCACCCACTTTTCGTATACAGGTAGTTGCACATTTTCTCTAATGCTGATTGTTCTGTTATGTTGTGTGTGCAGAAAAATTCGCTGTCCCAACTACTTCGCGTCATACGGTCGGCGCCGCAAGTCACAGCTGAATGCTTACATCAACAGCAAGGTGAGCTGCTGCTCCTACGCACCATCCAGTCTCACACGTCACATGCAGTGCTGCTCTGCTACGGCTGCGTGCTGATGCGCAAGCTGTGCCACCTCAGCATTGAGTCCACTGAGCTCTTTGTGCACCACGGGATTGTGGACATTCTGATTGAGGCGTTGGATCGTTTCCCTGAAGACGCTATCCTCCAGGCGTCTGCCTGCGGATGCCTTGCAGTTCTGGCACAGTCCAGCAACACGAGCAAGAACCTCATGCTGCAAAGCAATGTCGGATCAGAGGAGAATGTGGTCCAGCTTGTACTAAACTCGCTTGCAGTCCACTTTGAATACTCGAATCTGACTCGCCAAGTTCAAATCTACGCATGTGAAGGTACGAACCCTAGCTGTATGTACTTTATGAGGTGAAGTCTCATATCTGTGGTGTTGAAATGACTAAATTTGTACAGTCTTGGTCGAGTTGAGCGACTATGGTGGAAGCCCGACGTCGACGGCGATGGTGGGCCACATCACTGGCCGTGCAAACCTTCCGACCATGGAGCTGCTTGTCTCGTTGCTTCGACAGAGCGTCGTGCGAGAAGACAAAAAAGTGACTTGCATCTTTTGTGCGCTCTTGCTCTGGTTTGTGCTTGTTGTTGCTGTTACTGTCAATCAGTAGTTTGTGCAAACGAAGGATTTGTAAATGGTACTCACAGTGATAATTGTTGTCTGTTCGTATTAGCCTGGCAGCGAACAGTACACTCGCGGCTGATAGCTTACGAGAGTATGGCGCGATCTCAGACCTATCCGTCGTCATGGCCAAGTATCCAGTAGACGAAGGTAATGACGCTATCATGTTTTTATGTATGTCATTGTGTACAGGGAGTCAGTTGTATTTGTTACCTTTTTTGTCACTCTTAGGCATTATCCGTTTTTCAGCTGCAGCGTTGCGAGAGATCGCAGCGACAAGTTTGCATCAATCTCCTTCCAAGCGCGTTCACCAGACAGCGCGCGTGATCTTGGACGAGGAGATTTGTCACTCCCAGACTCCACCAGACACAATGACAACAGCTCCGTCAAGGTATCCGAATCCTACCGATCAGTACACTGAACGAGGCAGATCTACTTCTCCAGCGAGATCGAAGGCATCAGGACGCTCATCGACGAAAAGCACAAGTCGCGGTCGCTCTAAATCTCCGACAAGCCGTCCTACCACATCATCATCGTTGTTGGGAAGTGACGCTGGATCGTTCAATCAGTATTCTTCGGCGTTAGGTAATACTCCGGAGGCTTCTTTCTTTACAGCTACTCCCGCTGAGCTCATCACCGAGTTTCGCAATTCTGGCGGCAACACTTCGTCTTCAAGAATGCAGCAGCCGCGAACTCGTGAGGACCTCGTGAAACCTGGTGGAGTGAAAAAACGGGCATCATCGAAATCCACAGAAGAGCGTGATCGATTGCTGATGAAAACTTACGGCAACCCTTCGTACGCGGGCCTCCAACCGAGTGTCAATTCGAATCGAAGCACATCACCTCCAGTAGAAGGCTTGAAAGGCGGTCCGTCTCACGACTTTGGTTTTGGATCTGAAACAAGTCGCTTCAGTCCACTACAGAACAACTACTTCCTGTCGAGCGAGCTCGACGGTCCGCGATTTGTCATCCCACCCCCTCTCTCAACAGACAAGCATGGTGAACTACCATCGTCGTCAGGCTCCGGCGCAAAGCTGGTTCGGACTCCGTCTGGCAGACTCACTCCTCTTGTGAATGAGAAAATCAAGTTTTCGACCACAAGACTTGCGAACCCAACAACACCAGGTAGTGCGATGAATGACAACTCTGACTGGATGACCGACTCGAGTGGAAGTGGGGCAAACGCTCGCCCTCAAACAGCGATAGTTGTGACGAAGCTGACTGACTCGGAGAATGCAAGACCTGGTACGATGGATCGTGAACGAAGAGGGAGAACTGCGCAAAAAGGTTCACCACCTAGAACTCGCGACAAAGACCCATCCAGCTCTTTTAATGTGCGTTCCTCGTCTTCATCTACACGATCAAGATCGCCTGCATCTACAAACCGGGCACCGACTTCACACTCAAGAGCAATTGTGTCTTCTCCAGATGACAGTGCCTATGATTCGCGCCATACGTTAGTCGCAAGTGGACGTGGTGATCAAAATGATGCTGATATTTATGCTACAGAAACCGAGCATATCAATCAGTCCATGGCTGAGCTGCACGAGTTTGCGCAGCAGCTGCTTAAGGAAGAAGCCCGGATCTCGTCCCTTTTTCCTCGAACGAGTCCAATGTCGCCTGGTATGAACCGAATGTCCTTCTCCGACAAGCTCCACAAAATGATCGAGTTTGCTGAATCATCGATGTACGAACGCAATGTGGGACCAATAGCTTCAATGCAAGGCGAAACCCAGAGAGATTATGAAGACAGCTCTTCGTCAGGGCTAACAAAGAGAGAAACTGCTATCCCAGGAACAGGCGAGTCAATCGAGCTGCCGTCTATCCAGAAGCAGACTTCGTTCCGCAGTAAGGGAACTGCGGACAGTAAACCTGCATCAGAGCGGTCAACTACTCCGAAGTCGAAAGGATCAGGTTACAAGCAATCCAGATCGCCAGCATCAACCCAGAGAAAGACTCAACAGGTATCAAACCCAAACCAAGCTGAGATTTCATCTCCAGTGTTACCAGATTTGAAAACTCGGGTTCCATTCGGCTTTGATGCAGTCCAAACTTCGATTGTGTCGCCTCGCGTAGTAGTATCGGTGGCTTCGGTTCCTGAAAAGGCTCCAATGAAAATGGAAGCCCCTGATTCGACCTCAAGATCAGACGACTCGAAAGCCATTGAAGCAATTTCTCTGCTTGAAGCTCTCCCTTCATCTATCTCCTCGAGTGACAGTGGTGACATCGGAGTACGCACACCACCAAAGCAAAACACAAATTGGGATGAAGCTCATATTCTTGAAGATGTGGTGCCGGAGGAGATAAGTGAGTCTCGTCAAGTTGCTGAGTTGAAGGAGCAAAAAATAACCGAGGTCGCACAGGATGGAGAAGACGAAGTGATTGCTGAGCAAATCGCTGGCTGTGAAGACACAGAGACCGTCGAAAGCAAAGAGTCGTACGAAGAGAAGCTCACAGATCTCGAGTCTTCAATGATCGCGGAAGAAATTGCGACATTATCCCCGACTAAAAAAAATGCCCTTCTTCCATCTGAGCCGATCGATGGCAAAGAAGACAACGAATCGGTAGATGTACCTGCAAATGCTGACGAAAGTGCAGTGCCAGACAGTCCCATACTGTTTGGCGACGTTGAAGAGACAACAGAGTCCACTCCCCCACAAGGAGCTGATGACGAATTTGAAGGAGTCTGCTCAGAGGACTATTTGGACCCAGCGCTTGACGATGCACACACGCAAGCAGCAAGCAAACAAGTGCAATTGGAAGCAGTCCAGACCAATGCGACGTACGTGAAAACTGTGGTGTTTACGGAGTTTGATCAAACAGTAGAAGCGGAGGTCGTTACCGCCACACGAGTGGCGCCTGCCTCGGTGGCCGCGGAAATTGTTGTGGATGCAGAAGATGAGGAAGCTGTGGCAATGCAAGTCGAATCAGTGGAGGGTAAAGCCACCGTGGCCCCAGCTCATGCCGGCGCTGAACTTAGTGCTGCCGCTGCGGTAGATGCTGTTGATCCTGTGGACGCAGAAGTTAAGTTCGAAAATGAGGTTCAGGCCGCATCCACGGAGCCAGCAGTAGAGGAGCCGGCGGCGGTGGCAGCTTCTGTGGAGGACGTCGAAGGTGCTGTCGAAGCCAAAGCACCGTCCGAAGCGGAAGTGGTGCCTGCCGTGGTGGATGCGGACGCTGTCGTGAAGGTG
>JAASGK010001087.1:0-12538 GCA_023334195.1 Globisporangium emineosum
CCCCCCCCCCCCCCCCCCCCCCCCCCCCGGTCAGCATGGACACCCACTGCGAGGAGGAGGAAGAGCGCGGCCAGAGTTTGAGGGTTCATTGGTGTTGGTGCTTGAGGTTGGGTTGGTTGCCGTACTGCTTGGTAGTGGGAGGCGAAATTGCAGAGTGAGAGATGGGAAGGCGGGAGCTGGGGACCCTGGGCCTCGTGCGACATCCAGAGCAGACATAGGAGCCTCAAGGCGTTCGTTGGTCCATCTCCTTCAATCTCGACACTCGACGTTGTTTCCAGAACGGACATCTTTCATCAATCATTCGGTGGAAGAAACCCGATGAAACCCTCTGTGTGGTGTTCAGATAGAGAGAGGCAACCTCTCAAGCCGCTGGTCATCAAGAAGTGACAAGTTTTTGTTCTTGGAGCTCGTGCGGAAGTGGCTCCGTCCAACTGTGTAGAACATGTCCACCAGTCCACTGCGAGGTCACTTGCGAGCGAATTTGCATCAGAGCAGGTTTGCGCATTCACGTGATTGGAGGTGCACATAGAGCAAACTTGGCTCACGTTGCAGAGCCTTCAGGTCACGCAGAAGAAGCGCGGGATGCCGGGTGCATCCCGGGCGCACATTAGATGGTGTTCGCACGTGGAGTTGTTACTGTATTCGCGGTGGCTCTGCAGCACAGTGAAGCTGGTAATCACCCGGCGGCAAGCCCACCGGAGGGGTATCGCGGATAACGACACAGATTTTGGGGTAGGCTGTCCTGTGGTTAGCCCCCCACACTTGCAGATTGGCGTGTCTACTTTGAACGTCAGAGTAGATGAGGTGAAGGCGAAGAATGCCGGAAACCGAGCGGACGCCTATGACACAAAGAGTGTGTGTATGTATTACTTTAGTCAAGATGTAGATACCTTGTCGGTCTATTTCCCAGTGCCCTTCGTGATCCCATTCAGTTCTCCGACGCGGGGCATTCGCCTTGAGACACCTAGTTGATGTCTAAGTTCGGGTCCTGACACGTCGCAACTTGGATTTCGCACGCGCTCGTCGCCTTCGCACAGACTGGATCTTGGATGGCTGGGCAAGCGACAGTGCTGTCCGTGTCCTCCACTGTAGCGACCCGAAGACTGCCAACATTGACACGCACCCTTGGCCACACACCTGGTGGTGTTCCAACGTGACGTTGCTGCCAGGTTCGTTGATCACCATCCAACAGCAGTTCAGCAGAGGCTGCTACTGATATAATGACTGCTGTGGGTTCCTCCGCTGAGTAGACTTTGTCGAAGTTGGCGCGTCTACTTCGACATCCGAAGTTGAAGCAACCGAGGACAGGGTTTGAGGGAAACTCAGCAGACGAGTACTACGTCGCATGTGAATGAAAGTTGAGCATGAGCACGTGGAGACGCCGACGCAGCAAGCACAGCGTTAGCGCAACCTGTGGATCTCAGAATCGTTGCCTGTTTCCATGTTTTTGATGCGTGCACTTCTCACCTGCAGAACCGGCATTAACAAGGGAACTCGTTTCCGAGTGTTGTGGAAAGATCGTGGTGGGCCGGCCCTACATAACGTACTCCGATGTCCCAATGGAGCCATTTCAGAGATCTTAGCGTCTTGAACTCCTGAACTTGAGTAGACATTGACTTCAGCTAGTTTCTAGCAGTCGATGGCTAGCATATTGTGAACACTATGAGACGATAAGGCGATCGCTGGGGTATAAAGTTTCATTCAAACATCAATTGTGCAAAACGACAAGCGCGAATGTGCATACTACTGTAGAGTGCACACCTCCCATTGCAGTACGTATCGCAGTTGCCCGCTTTACAACTTCGCGCAGTAGGAGGCGTCTTGCTGAGCTGGATCCTGCACGCACACTTGGGCGTTCCCACAGTAGTACTTGCCTCCGCACAGCGGCTTGTTCGTTGGACACGCCTTCTGCTCGAACGCGCTGCCGTTTTTGTCGGCACGGCACTTGGCGATGTCGAGCACGCACTGGTTCGAGTGCTGCGTGTACATGACGCCGTCGAAGCTGCACACGGGCTTGAACTCTTTCGTGCACGCTTTGACGCACGGGTCGGGGCACTCACCTGGGAACAGCGTCGTAAGCGTCGGGTTCTTGCACGTCGCCGCGCGTCGAGTGCACTCGTTGGTGTAGGTATTGCCGTCCGAGCCGCAGACTGGAACCCAGTCGGCGGTGCACGCGAGCTCGCAGTGCCCGTTGTTCTCAACGTCATCCACAGCGTCGATTGCAGGGAGGCTTGAAACAACGAGACCCGCAGCGAGGAGGAGGAGCGAGAGCATGGCTTGTGGGTTCATCGTCGCTGGTTGCTGGTTGAGCTTGGAGTTTACTTGAGGTAGATTGGTAGCTTGGGTTGGTTGGCTCTCGTACTGGTTACTGGGTAGAAGCGGAATTGCAAAGTGATAGATGGAAATGGAAGCCATGGGGTAAAGTCCTGGGGCCTGGACGGCGTCCAGAGAGGGCACCGAAGGCCCACAGTTCGTTCTTGCCGGTTGGAGAGGCTGAAGCCTGGTGCAACTCTAGCAACGACAAGTTGCGATCGTAGAAGCCACTCCTACTTCTTTAAGGGGACAAACTCCTCGAGTATCAGCTCCGGGGCTCATGGGCTAGCTAATACTAAGTAGTAGCGTCCAATCGCCGAGTTGGACTTGAGAAAGCCAATCTGGTCGTATCGCACGCACGTTCCTGCCACTTGGGCAGCAGAAAAACAACAACACTGGGAAACAATGGGGGAAAAGCCCTAGCATGAGATTCTGCTCTTCTCTCTCTCTTGTTGTTGGTCAGATAGAAACAGAGAGGCAGGTAGGTTGGTTGGTTGGTTGGTCTCTAACTTCTGGAGACTAAGCGATAGCCTCCCTCATGAGATATCAAGTCGTTCTGTCATATGATGGTGCCTGTCCTTGACCTTGGACGTGGCTCGTGCAGCCTACTTTACTGTAGTTACTATGGAATACTAGTAGTAGTTCACTCACACGTCGCCACTTTGCGACAAGGCGGATTGGCGCACGCCACTGGAGCGCGCATGTGGCAGACTTGGGCTGCATTGCGCAGATTCACGCAGTCGGTGTGTGTATCGGTGCCGTCCTCGGCGCAAAACCTGGTGGTCTTCACACACCATGCGCGGCTGTTCTGTTGTTCTCGGTCCGTCTGCAGGTAAGCTGGCTGGTTATTTCAACCTGGAAGACCACCACCAGTGGTGGATGTCGCCGACGCCGGCACGAAGTTCGGAGGCGGAGACTGTCGGCCCCTACAAAAAACTGTCGCTGTTGTTGAAGTTGGCGTGTCTATTGCGAAAGCCGAAGTTCCCGTGAACGTCGGAAAGCCAGCAGGCACCAGCTTCAAAGGAAGACGAGGACCCTTCTAAGTCGGACGTGGATGCAGCCACTTCACGTGGCTGGAGGCAACTCTCTCCCATGCGCACAACTATATAGGAAGCCGCTAATAAGGCGGAGCGCCTCAAAGGGCTCTCCCTACCTCACGGCGAGAACAGCACGGGAATGATGAATTCCAGGTTCCTCGATGTTATTGAACCGTAAGAATATAAATATCCACACAATATATGTTTTGGGGTTTGAGCCATTGTGTTTTGTGTTACCGGTATCATGTACTACTGTGATATTCCGCTCGAGAAACGTACAGAAACGAAAGAGCATTCAGAAATAATGTAGCGAAGCTTGCTCTCAGTTTTGTGTGTTTGTATCTTGCTCGTTTGAGTTCGGAGAAACATTTTGCAAAAGTCCCATAGAAAATGTTGTGCTGGTTATTTTGTTGTTTATAGTAGTTCAGACTTTAATGTGCATTGAGTTCTTCGTTTGATGGACACCTTGTTCCCTCTAACGCGGCCACATTTTCGCTCTCCGCGTCACACGTTCACGCAGTAGGAGACTTGCTGGGCCGCGTTCTGCACGCACACCTGGGCGTTCCCACAGTAGTACTTGCCTCCGCACAGCGACTTGTTCGTTGGACATGCCTTCTGCTTGAACGCGCTGCCGTTTTTGCCGGCACGGCACTTGGCGATGTCGAGCTCGCACTGGTTCGAGTGCTGCGTGTACATGACGCCGTCGAAGCTGCACACGGGCTCCCACTCTTGCAGGCAAAACACGGCGCACGGGTTCGGACACTCGCCCTTGAACAGTGTTGTGAGCGTCGGGTTCTGGCATTTCGCCGCGCGTCGCCAGCAGTTGCTGTTGTACGTCTTGCCGTCCGAGCCGCAGATCGGGTCCCACTCGGCTGTGCACACGAGCGTGCAGTACTTGTTCTCAGCTGCAGCTACCGGAAGATTGGTAGCAAGAGGTACTGCGAGGAGGAGGAGCGAGACCATGGGTTGAGAATTGATGGCTGGTCGCTGGTTGAGCCTTGTGATGTGGGAGCTGTCGATGGCTCGATTGTCTCGCTGGTGCTCAGGTGTGAAGTGCAAAAGTGAGAGAGGCAAACGCGTGAGCGCCTGTGACCTTGAAGGAGACTGGAGGCCTGTGAATTTGCGAGTGTGTGGGCTGAAGCTGAAGCCAGTTCAACTTCAAGTGCGACAAATTATTTTGTAGAGGTTTTTCAAGGATAAAATTGGAGATCGTATTGTAAACCCATTGATAGATATTAAATATGTTAGGTAAAAATTTATGCTTCCAACTATCCCAAAGTTGAAACGACAACTGAACCTGGGAAGCTGATGTGTTTGAGCACATCGCATGCATGTGACTGACTGCTGCATTAGGCGCTCGTTCAGACATAGAACAACACAACAGTGTGGTAGGAAAGGCCGCGAGCGACACGGACACCTTGGGTGCCGTTCACAGTTGGTCGTGCATTTTAATAAGAACTCGAAGGTATCCTGGTTCAGACCTTGCCGCATGGCGGGTAGCTGTAGTTAGCAGGGGTGTGCATGTGGTTGACCTTGGTTGCATAACAGTGTTTTGGGTCGCACGGGCTCACCTTGTTGCTCTGGCTTGAACGCAGACATGGTGGCCCTCGCCCACAGGAGGAGAGCACTGCGGGTCTTCAAAGATCGAGGGTAGCACAAAGGAGGACAGTGTCGGCATACCATATCGCTACCGAAGTCCACGTGGAAAGAAGGAAATCGGAAATGTGGAGACCGGCAGCGTAGCAGAAAAACCCTGAGGGTTGCCAGGTCGTCAAGTGCTTTCGCATCGTCACAGCTCTAATAGTACAGTGTAATCTCTATGAATCACTAGGCTTATGATCTTCCTTCCCGGTCTCTAGTACATCGCTAAAAAGCCTTTTGAGCTTAGGAGGTCTTGTCGTTTGGGTTGATACAGACAGCTACAGGTGAACAAGGCGGAGATCTGCACTCCGCTGTCTCTAGTTGACAGGAGAAACCTGCTGGACAACGCCTCGGATCGCAGTAGTCCGCGCACACGTAGCCTGGGTACTGGTAAACGCACTGCTGGAACTCGCTACACACGCCGCTGTCACCGTTTGAGCACTGCCGCATTCCTGATGTATCCGCTGTTAGCTGCGAATCTCCAGCATCCAGCGAGAGGGTCCCGCCGAGCGCCAGATTCACACACTGGACGGCTCTACTGCAGCCGGAACTTGGGTCAGCACACTGCTCGCGGACGCACATCTGGTAGTCGGGGCATCGGTTCTCCCAGCACCCATCGCGGCAGATGATCTTCCCTGACACAAACGTGCATCGCTTCGGCGGCTCACAGGACGTCGCACACGCTGGGAACACGGCGGCGAACTGTACGGCGTGGGTGGTGGTGGAGAGGAGCGCACCCGCGAGAAAGAGACGGAGTGGGAGACGGCGCTTGCATGCACTGCGCGTTCTCATTTTGCAGGTCGACAAAGGCGCTTGGGTTAAATGCTGAAAGTGGCGATCTCTTCGTCAGTTAAGAGCCCGCTCCAAGAAGATAGAGCGCAGAAATAGACAAGACAGCGAGCAGAGGCAGAAGCGTAACGTAATGAAAAACGGACCTTGGCATTCAAATAGCGACATAGCAACTCAAATAACGACTCGCTCAGCCCTCACCTCACAAGGCATCTCACTGCGCTCGCGCTTCCCCTTTCGCCTCCGTTGTCTTCGCTCAACGACACTTTGCTTTGGTGGACCACAGCCCGTGACGATTGCTAGCACTCGCCTTTCGAGCGGATCACCACACCCGGCTTCTCGCAGCGCGCGTGAAGCAGCTCGCACTTGTTGCCGTAGGTTTTCCCGTCCGAGCCGCAGACAGGATCCCACTGCATCGTGCAGTAGCGGTGACGACTGCAGTAGTCGACTTCGTGGGAAGCAGTAGAAGCAGACACCACGAGTCTGGGGCTTGCGAGACCCCCCAACGCCAATAGAGAGACCAGAAGCAGCAGCAGCAGACGCAATGGGCGTAGTGGCAGGGACGAAATTCGCTTCGCCATCCTTGCTGTGTGCAGCTAGCTAGCTAGTTCGCTATGTCGATACTACCAATAGCGTTCGCCAACTGATGCAGCACTTGAACGCACCAAACGGGCAGATCGCCTCCGAATTCTGCTGCTTGAATTGTGTGTGTTGCTTGGCAATTCTGATGGATGCATTTGCTCCTTCAAATACAAAAATAAAGATTCCATGCACTTGCTTACTTAAATCAAGTGATGTGTCTGCTTCTTTCACAACGTACATACAAATTTAAGGATTCCAGGTGCTACCATAGTGAGCGCAAGTGACGTGCCTGGAACGTACTTAGTAGGAATACATACACTCTTGACATCGAAGAGTGTATGTAATGCACTTCTCAGATAAAACCGGTAGAAAAACCGATATACCAGTAGAATCCATCACATACCGGTAGTGCGCAGGTACCGTATACATTTTCTCAGGTCCGACATGGCCGTGCAGAGTGCAGTGTACCAGCATCACTGGTACAGTCACGACATTGACCAGCCAAGCCACAGCCTCATCCAAACAAGCTCTTTTCACTCCAAGAAGGTCAAGTATGCTGCGTCGCGGACTCTCGGCGCACGCGCGGCGCTCGCGCGTCGTCACCTCCGCTGCGTCCAGTAGCTCTACTGCTGCTGCTAATCGGCCGCACAGACTGCTCTCCAGCGCCGCCTCTGCCTCTACGGCGTCCCCCCAGCTCGCGCGCGGCGCCGGCAGCAGCGCGCTCCAGGTGGGCGGCGTGTACCACAACTTTGAGCTCAAGCGCGTGGCGAGCGTGCCCGAGTACAACATCGACGCACTGGAGCTCGAGCACGTGGCAACCAAGGCGCGCTACCTGCACATCGATGCCAAGGATGCGAACAACGTGTTTGCCGTGATGTTCCGCACGCCACCGAACAGCTCGAACGGCGTGCCGCACATCCTGGAGCACACGGTGCTCTGCGGCTCGCAAAAGTACCCGGTGCGCGACCCGTTCTTCAACATGATCAAGCGCAGTCTCAACACGTACATGAACGCGCTCACGGGTTATGACCACACGATGTACCCATTCTCGACCACGAACGAGAAGGACTGGAAGAACCTCATGTCGGTCTACCTGGACGCCGTGTTCTTCCCGAATCTGCACAAGTACGACTTCCTGCAAGAGGGGCATCGCCTGGAGATCGCGGACGCCGACGACGGTGAGAGCGAGCTCGTGTACAAGGGCGTGGTGCTGAACGAGATGAAGGGCGTCATGTCGGACAGCAATAACATCTTTGGCACCAAGCTGCAGCAGAAGCTCATGGACGGCACGATCTACGGCCACGTGAGCGGCGGCGACCCGCGCAACATCCCAGACCTCACCTACGAAGAGCTGCGCGCGTTCCACGCGAAGCACTACCACCCGTCCAACTGCTGCTTCTACTCGTACGGTGACCTGCCGCTCACGGACCACTTGGCGTACCTGGACGAGCAGATCCTGCGCAAGTTCGAGTTCCGCGCGGACTCGGCGGCCACGCGCGTGGACCAAGCGCCATTCGACATCTTCAAGCCCAAGGGTGACGCGGGCAGCACCGAATCAGTGGCGCTCCAGGTCATCGAGGGACCGGCGAGCAACATGACCCAGGCGGGCGAAGTGGACCCGAACACCAAGTTCTGCATGACCAAGTTCGTCAACATCGACTCGACCGACCCGTTCGACACTTTTGTGATGCGCATTGTCGGCTACTTGCTCACGAACGGCCCGTCGTCGCCACTCTACAAGGCGCTGATTGACTCGAACTTGGCGCAGGACTTCTCGATCGGCACGGGGTTTGACACGTCGACATACTACTGCACGTTTGGCGTCGGCGTGGAGGGCATCGAGGGCGAAGCGACGATCCCAAAGGTCAAGGAGGCGGTGCAACAAGCGTACGCGCAGGTGCTGGAGCAAGGCTTTGAGAAAGAGCGCGTTGAGGGGCTGCTGCACCAGCTGGAGCTGAGTCTCAAGCACATTGTGGGCAACTTTGGACTGACGCTCATGCACGGCTCGAGTTCGGTGTGGACCCACCGCGGGGATCTCATTGAGAACCTGCAGCTAAACCCGATTCTGACCAAGCTCGACGAAGAGATGAAGCGTAACCCGCGCTTCCTCGAGAACTACGTGCGCGACTACATCATGAGCGACGATACAAAGGAAGTACACTTGCTGATGAAGCCCAAGGAGACGTACGTGGAGGACCAGGAGAACGTGGAGCGCCAGACGCTCGCGGCGCTGCTCAGCGAGAAGAGTAACGCGGACCTGGACCGCATTGCGTACGTCGCACAGGAGCTGGAGAAGCACCAACAGAAGCCGCAGCCGGTCGAGTGTCTGCCGACGCTGACGCTCGCCGACATCCCACTGAAGGAGGAGCGCAACTTTGACTTTGCCGACAAGCAGCCGATTGGGAGCCGCAACACGGTGGTGGAGTTCGTGCAAGTGCCGACGACCAACGAGATCTCGTACCTGCGCCTGATGTTTGACATCACGGACGCGCTCCCGCTGGAGTACCAGATGTACCTACCGCTGTTCACGACCGTGTTTGGCTCGCTTGGGACCTCGAAGTTGGCGTACGACGTGCTCCCGACTGTGATCCAGAACTGCAGCGGCGGCATCTCGTGCTCGGCGATCGCGAACCCGTCGCTTTTTGACGCGCAGAACGAGAGCAAGCAGGCGATCCTGCTCAGCTCCATGTGCTTGCCGCACAAGATCGACGAGACGCTGCAGATTATGCACAGCCTGATGACCGACACGCAATTTCTGCAGCTGGAGAACCTGAACCAGCTGCGCATCTTGATCCAGATGAGCGCGGCGAACGCGAGTAACTCGATCTCGTCCTCCGGCGCGTCACTCGCGAGCACGCGCTCGCGCATTGGACTCACGCACGCTGGCGTGTACCACGAGATGTACGGCGGGCTGACGCAGATCGAGAAGCTCCAGAAGTGGTCGCAGTGCTCGGACGAGGAGCTCCGCGAGCTCGCGGTGATCCTGAAGGAGATTGCGGACATCGCGTTCGCACCTGAGAACCTGCGCCTCTCGGTCGTGACGGAGGACAAGCTGCGCTCCCAGGTGGCCTCGGCGCTCGAGAAGCACTTGCTCGCGCCTTTAGAAGCCAACACGGACCGCGTCACGCCTCGCGCCAGTCTGTCGAGCGACTTTGCGGTCCCCGAATTGTCGTCGTCCAATAGCTACTTTGGATTCCCGATCTCCGTCAACTTCAACGTCAAGACGCTGCCGTCGGTGTCGTTTGCGCACCAGGACCACGTGCCGCTGACCGTGTTGGCGCAGATGATGTCGTCGTGCTACTTGCACCAGCAGGTGCGTGAGCAGGGCGGCGCGTACGGCTCGGGGGTCTCGCAGGGCGAGGGCTACTTCTCGCTCAGCTCGCACTATGACCCGAACACGTGGAAGACGCTCACAGCGTACGAGAACGCGCTCACGTGGGCGACGGACGGCAGCTTCAGCGACCGCGACGTGCAGGAGGCACTGCTGTCGATCTTCTCGAGCATTGACGCACCAAAGACGCCGTCGTCCACCGGACGCATGACATTCATGCGCGGCATCACGAACGAGATGCGCCAGAAGCGCCGCGAGCAGTACCTGGAGCTCAAGCGCCAGGACCTCGTGAACGTGGCGCAAAAGTACTTTGCGAACCCGTTGGAGAAGGCGTCGAACACGGTGGTGATCGGCAAAGAAGGCAACATGAAGGAGTTCGAAGAACGGGGCTTTGACGCCAAGCAGTTTTCCAGCTAGAGAGTGACAGGAAAAAGGGGTGAACCTTTGTAGAGAGAGAGAGAGAGAGCTACAGCCTACCCACCCACTCCCACCGACGTTTTGAAATCCTACCCTGCTAATACAACACGTGATAGAAATGCTCGAGGCCGAAGGTGTGTTCAGAGGAGACCTCGACGATGCCAACCTGGGTCTGCCTTAAACCCAGCAGGACTTGTGGGATCGGCATTTGCGACGTGAGTTCAAATACCGATGGAGAAAAGCACTGGGAGGTCTCGACTCGCTGTCATGAGCTCTTGCAGCAACTAAATATATACCCGCTAGCGCTACGCACCCCATCCCTGATCTGTGAAGAACTCATTGTTCAGTTGAGCTTTCGGTCGGTCCGATCAATCTCGATGATGCGGCCACTCCACTGCCTTGTGATGCTACTCGCCCTACAGACACTGCTATTACTCCCAGACATGTCCGGCGCTGCTGGTCCGACCGACGCAGATAGTGCAGCTCTACTACTGCAGTTACAGAGATGCAACTGGAACTGCGCGGCACCAAAGCGCTGCTCGCTTGTCGCAGCAGGAAGAGCGACTTGCCAGGACAGCTGCTACGCCAGTCGCTGCGCCCAAGGCGAGAACTGCGTGCAGCGGCAATGCGGGAACGCCCAGCAGCGGCCGTGTGACGCGCAGGTGTTTTGCTTTGCTGCGTCCGCGTCCGTCTCGGGTCCTTCTCCACTTCCTTTGAATCTGGCGCTCGCTGGGTTTCCGACACTCTCCTCGTTTGCAGCGACTTCGGCTTTCGCAGTAGACGCGGCGACTTCAACGACAGCGACAGCGGGACAGCCTACTTCTCCGAGCCTCGCGTCCTCGTCGGCGACATCCACCACTAATAGTGGTCAACCAGCCTGTGGAGGAACAGCCGACGGCAGCAGTAGCCTCATGTGCGAAGACCCCCAGGTGTGCGTCCAGGACGGCCCCGACACGCGCGCCTCCTGCGTGGATCTCTGCGACCCGCGGCGCTGCAAGGCGACGCAAGTGTGCCGCATGCGCACCCCAGTGGCATGCGCCAACCCGCCCTGTCGCAAAGTGGCGACGTGCAAGTGACTTGGAGTGTGAGCGTCTCCACAGTAGTAACAAAGTGCCACCTTCGACAGAGCAGGACGTGAGACAGTATATCCCCTGAACCAGGCAACGAAGCATTTGAGCTATGGTATAGTGCAAGGCGAGGCATACGATGCGCCTGCGATATAATACAAGTAAGTTGCAATTGATACACGAAGATATCGACCGCTCAAAGTAGAAATGACCTCCACATCATAATTTGTCGTCGCCTGAGGTTGAGTCTGGTTCAGCCTCCACATCCAGACCCGCCAGCAAGAACCGTGAGGCTCCTGTGCCCCTCCGGGCTCAGGAGTCTATTCTAATAGCCGCTCAACTCTCACTTTTAAATTCCACTTCTAGTCACCAACCACCACAACAACGAACCTCCCTCAAGCAAACTCCAAGCTCAACCACGTCCAACAATGAACCCTCAAGCCAGGATCTCGCTCCTTCTGCTCGCAGTGGGTCTCGTTGTTTCAAGTCTCCCTGCGGAAGCCACTGCTGGGGATGGCGTTGAGAACGCGGACTGCGATTTCGGATGCACCGCCGACTGGGTTCCAGTCTGCGGCTCGAACGGCAAGACGTACAGCAACGAGTGCGCTCGACGCGCGGCGACGTGTCAAAACCCAACGCTCGTGACGCTGTTCCCAGGCGAGTGCCCCGACCCGTGCGCGCGCTTCTGTACACTCGAGTTCAAGCCTGTGTGCAGCTATGACGGCGTCATGTACACGCAGCACTCGAACCAGTGCGAGCTCAACATCGCCAAGTGCCGAGCCGCCGCCAGCCACAGCAAGTTCGTGCAAAAGGCGTGTCCAACGAACAAGCCGCTGTGTGGAGACAAGTACTACTGCGGTGTCGCCCAGAAGTGCGTGCAGGGCGAAGCTCAGCAAGCCGCCTCCTACTGTGCGAAGCTGTAGAAAGTTCGTGCGTACAGCGCCTGCAGTTAGTTGTCCAGATCGGCTATGGGAAGAACGCGCTTCAACATCGTAACCCACAGCCCATAACTTCCTGTGTCAAACTCAAAGTGCTCATTGCAATATGACAGGCTTTAACCTAAAAGAGCCACCCAGCGTGGTTTCGCCTTTAACGCGCTTTACGTCAAATCGTGGTTGCGTGGAAGCGTCGAAAGACACCCGGGAACTTCGTTCCCTACCGACATAGCACCACTAATCGAGCCTCTGCCCCTTCGAAGGTACTCGGGGCGACCCTCTCCTCCGATCGCGCTCTTCTCCACCTTCCATATGTTCGACGCGGCGTTCGTATCTCGGTTCCACAGCCTGGAACAGGTCTTACACCTGACCAGCCCGTGACGCAAGATGCTGCCGCTCCTATACGGTCTAGGGTTCTTGCAGGCC
>JAASGK010001088.1:0-12529 GCA_023334195.1 Globisporangium emineosum
TGGCGTCCTTGAAGTGCACGTGGGTGGCTTCGAGCCAGTCGCAGTCGATGACCACGGCGTCGCTCGGGAGCTCGAATGGAGCGGCAGATCGGAATGCACTCGATGCGAAGTTTCCCATGTTGGTTGGTGTTGATTGGACCGATGTTTGGTTGGTTGGGTCGTTGTTTGTTGGTTGTTGCGGTTGCTGGCAAATTGGATAATGACAGAGGTGGTCGTACCGAATGGTCTCTCCTCCAAGCACCAGACGCACCTTCCGCTACTCGAGGTCCGTCTGCCAGCTTAACATTCGAGCATTTTCTCCGCCTTCAAATGGGGGCAAACTATGTGCATTTTCCATCGGAGCTGCTCGCTCACGATCCGCATCATCTCATGGGATTGATTTTAAAAGGCAACAGCTTTTCAAGATTGCACTACGTCACTTGGTTTCAGAATGCTCGCGAAACGTATTGCCTATTGTACTGCATATTTTATAAACGACAGTTCACTATGTGTAATATGTTGTAAACGAATATTCTCCTCTTGGTAACGACATTTTACGGTATGTATTATGTTAGAAGACTTTGTCAAGTCCAAATAAGACCAATCAGTCAAGCCAACACTTAATAAAGTAAGCAACCCAAAGGAAAGACCAGGTCGATTGATCGCTTCCGGTATCTTCTCGCATTGCTCTCTCTGTGTGTATCGTGGACGCGTCATCATGAGCGGATTGGGTCAGCGGCTGCGCAACACGTATGCGTCGGGCGCGCCGGCGAACTACGTGCCGGGTCTCGGCCGTGGTGCCGTCGGCTTCACGACGCGCTCGGACATTGGGCCGGCGCGCTCGCCTATGGCGCCAGAGGGTATGGCTGCTGCTGCCGGTAGCGGTGTCGGCGCGGGGCCAGGCACTGCGCCGTTCCTGCCAGGCGCAGGTAGAGGACGAGGCGTCGAGCTCCCACCTGGAGCTGCCGGTCGCGGTGGTGGCGGTGCCCCTGGTGGCGCTGGGCGAGGCTCTGGGACTGCTGGTCTGGGTGGATTCGGACGCGCCACGGACGAGAACGAGGACTACGGTGACTACAGTGAGACGAACTACGACAAGTTCTCCGGGTACTCGTCCGTGGGGCTCTTCCAGGACACGCCGTACGACCAGGACGACAGAGAGGCCGACGACATCTACGAGTCGGTGGACGAGCGCATGGACTCGCGTCGCAAGCGCCGGCGCGAGGTGAAGATGCTCGAGGAGCTCAAGAAGGCGCGCCAAGACCGCCCGAAGATCAGCGACCAGTTCGCGGACCTCAAGGCCGGGCTGCAGAGCATGTCGGACGCCGAGTGGGAGATGATCCCAGACATTGGGGACTACTCGCTCAAGTTCAAGACCAACACGGCGCTGCAGAAGCGCAACGAGATGTTCGCGCCTGTGCCCGACAACCTGCTCGCGGGCAACGCCGGCGGCGTCGCAGCGAATGGTGCAGGCGCCCTCAACGGCATGATCACGCCGGGAGGGATGGACACTCCAGGCGGCGGCATGACGTCCACGATCACGGGGTTGGCTGAGGCGCGTGGTGCTGTGCTGTCCCACAAGCTCGACAAAATGTCGGACTCGATCGCCGGACAGACGGTGGTCGACCCGAAGGGATACCTCACGGACCTCAACAGCATCAAGCTCACGAGCGACGCGGAGATCGGCGACATCAAGAAAGCGCGTTTGCTGCTGCGCTCGGTCACGATGACGAACCCAAAGCACGGCCCCGGCTGGATCGCCGCTGCGCGTTTAGAGGAAGTCGCGGGCAAGATCGTGCAGGCGCGTAAGATCATCGCGCAGGGCTGTGAGTGCTGTCCGACTCAGGAGGACGTGTGGCTCGAAGCCGCGCGGCTGCAGAACCCGGAGAACGCCAAGACGATCCTCGCGAAGGCGGTGCGCCACGTGCCCAAGTCGGTCAAAGTATGGCTTCAGGCCGCGCAGCTGGAGCGCGACGACGAGCTCAAGAAGCTCGTGATGCGTCGCGCGCTTGAGTTCGTGCCGAACTCGGTCAAGCTCTGGAAGGCACTGATTGAGCTGGAAGACATTGACGGCGCGCGCGTGCTGCTCGGACGCGCAGTCGAGTGTGTCCCGCAGGCCGTGGACTTGTGGCTCGCACTTGCGCGCTTAGAGACCTACGAAAATGCCAAGAAGACGCTGAACAAGGCGCGCACTGCGATCCCAACCGAGCCGTCGATCTGGATCACGGCCGCCAAGCTGGAGGAAGCCCAGGGGAAGACCGAGATGATCGAGCGCATCATCCAGCTGGCACTCAAGTCGCTCCAGAAACACCAGGTCGTGATCAACCGCGAGATGTGGCTGAAAGAGGCGGAAGCCTGCGAACAGGCGGATGCGCCACTGACCTGTGGCGCGATCGTGCGAGCCTGCATCGACGTCGGTGTAGAGCCAGAGGACAGGAAGCGCACGTGGATGGACGACGCGGAGAACAGTATCAACCGCGGCGCGCTCTTGACCGCGAAGGCGATTTTCGCGAACGCCTTGAAAGTGTTCCCCGGAAAGAAATCAATCTGGCTGCGTGCCGTGGCGTTGGAGAAACAGGTGAACGAAGGCAAGAACGGCGAAGCGGTGGAGCAGTTGCTGCAGAAAGCGGTCACGGTGTGTCCGAACGCCGAGATCCTGTGGCTCATGGCGGCGAAGGAAGTGTGGAACAACGGCTCGGTCGAGAATGCGCGGCTGATCCTGCGCCAGGCGTTCAGTGCGAACCCGAACAGCGAGTCGATCTGGCTCGCAGCCGTGAAGCTCGAGTGGGAGAACGACGAGATCGAGTTGGCGCGAGCGCTCCTCGCGAAAGCCCGCGCGCAGGCGCCGTCTGCGCACGTGTGGATGAAATCGGTCTTGCTCGAGCGTGAGTGCGGTGAGAGCCCGGAGGTGGAGGAGAACCTGCTCAAGGAAGGCATCAAGCTCTACGCTGACTTCGCCAAGCTCTACATGATGGCGGGCCAGTTCTACGAAGCGCAGAGTCCGCCAAACTTCGACAAGGCGAAGAGCATGTACCGTGAAGGCGTGCAGCACTGTCCAAAGTCGATCCCACTGTGGATACTGGCGAGTCGACTTGAGGAGAAAATGAATGGCGTCACGAAAGCGCGGTCGGTGCTGGAACTGGCGCGCCTGAAGAACCAGAAGAACGACCAGCTCTGGCTCGAAGCTGCGCGACTCGAGGCGCGCTGGGAGAACCCGAAAGGACAGGAGATGCTCATGGCCAAGGCGCTGCAGGAGTGTCCAGAGTCTGGCATCCTGTTAGCTGAGTCCATTGACATTGCGCCTCGCGCACAGCAGAAGCGTGCGTCGTTCACCGCGCTCAAGAAGAAAGACAACGACCCGTCGGTGTGCCTGTCGGTCGCGAAGCTCTTTTGGCAGGAGCGCAAGTACTCGAAAGCGCGCAAGTGGCTGGAGCGCACGGTGCAGCTGGACCCAGACTTTGGCGACGGCTGGGCGTTCTACTACCTGTTTGAAGTCAAGCACGGCAGCTCCAAGGACGAGGCAGAGAAGACCCTGAAGCGATGCGTGAGCGCGGACCCAAAGCACGGCGAGAAGTGGACCAAAGTGTCCAAGCAGACGGCGAACCGACGCAAGAAGACCGGCGAACTCGTCAAGCTCGTGAGCGTCACGCTGCCATTCACAGAGCAGATGTAATCGAAGAAGAGGAGCGTAACCACTCACACAAACACAGGCGGGTAAGTGCCACAACCATTTCCTTGTCTTTCCTCTCTACCTATTTCCCTTTTAACCTCAAGAGAATCAAAATCTTAAGCTTCTTTTTTCACAAAGGCCACCACTTTGCGCGCCGCGCGCTCCACTCTGTGGCGTCGCCAGTACTCTTCCTCCTCCTCGATCGCTTCTTCGGCGCGCATCTGCGAGATGAACTCGGCCAGCTCCACGCGCCGCTCCTCCGCTTCGATGCGTCCGAGGCGACCACGGTACGCGCGCTGCAGCGTCGTGGCAGCCGCCTTCTCGAGCGCCTTCTGCGCGTCGATTTCTCGCCGTCGCAGCATCCACTTTTTGCCGGCGATCTTCCCCAAGTGGCCGCGGTACATGCGCTGGATCTCCTGTGCAGCACGCGCCTCGCGCTTTGCCTTTTGGTTCTCGAGCACGAGGCGATTCCGGTACGTGGCGGTCTTTTGCTCGAGGAACTTGAGCTTCCGCGCCTGCGCATTTTGGGCTTTCTGGTCAAAGATCGCGGCTTTCTTCTGTCGCAGCGCGACGTTCTTGGCCTCTTGGTCCATGCGCTGACGCTCCACGGTCTTTTGCTGTTGCTGCTGAAGTAGCTTTGGGCCTGCTTTCGAAGTTGTAGCCAATGTCGACCAGACGCCCCGCTGCTTCTTGAGCATCGAGAGACCGCGGAAGTACATGAGCGTCATGCAGAACAGCCCAAACTTGAGCGCGTTCTCGGTCTCCGTGAGCGACTTGTCCATGTCCGAGCCTTTCTTCACCGCTTTGTTGTGCAGGTTCACCTCGAAAGCCTGCACCTCGATGGGTTTCCACTTATCGAGCGGTATACCCTGGACGCTCTCTTCCGCCTTGATCTCTTGCTGCCCTTCCAGGATGCGCTGGTCCTGCTCAAAGACGCGCAGATCATGCATCGTCAGCGGCCCGTCGCGCTTGAGACTCGGCACAAAGCCCAGCGCCTTCCGCTCGGACTCGCGCTCACCGAAGACCCAGCCTTCGAGCATGAACTCCAGGATGTCCTCGACCACCTCGAAAGCCGTGAGGTTTGCGACCAGGTGGTTGTGCTCTCGCTGCAGCGCGACCTGGACCTTGTCGCGCAGCTGGGTCTGTGCGAAACCGTGCAGCGCCTTGGTCTCGAAGTAGAGCTCTTTCGTGCGGAACGTGGCGTGGAACTCGTCGTCGACGCCCCGCAAGCGCAGGTGTTTGTCCCAGATCTTGAGTTCGAACGTGACTTCGTCGAAGAGATCGGTCTTGCGCAGCGTGATCCCCCGGTTACCACCAGATTTGACCGCTGCCAAGCACACGGTAGACTCGATCGTGAGGTCCGGACAGCGCTTGACGCGCTCCAGCTCAACCTGCAGCACCTCCATGCGCCTTTGGATCGTCACGTGCGATTCTTGCAGATAGGGCGCCCACACACACGGGTTCGTGCGGCATGCCATGCAGCCGCCAGCGCCGAGCTCTTGCTCCTCCAGCAGCAGACGACGTTCTTCTAGATTTCGCCCTTTGAGTGCGTCTTTGATCTCCCGGCGCTGCTTCTGGATGCTCTTCTGCTTGAGCGCCTTGCCGCGCACTTTGGCGTTCTTACCTGACTTGGTGTCCAGTTTGGCTCGGCGCTGGGCTTTCGCTTCGCGGGCGATCTGCGCTTCTTCGTCGCTATCCGAGTCCGAGACGGAGTCGGATTCCTCGGCAGCATTCGGGTTCTTCTTGTTCTGCTTTGCAGTGAGTCCCAGCGCTTTCTTGGTCGCGTCGCCGCCCAACAAGAACGTCCGGACCTCAAAGTCTTCCTTCTCGACCACCTGCGACTCCAAGAGCCTGTCCAGTTCCTTCTCGAGCTCCAGGCGCAGCACTTTAGTGGGGAACCGCTGCAGCGTCGAGTGTAGAACGAACGAATCCATGAACTCGTTGCGCGTATTCGCGATCGCACGCTGCAGCTCCTGGTACACGAGTCGGCAGCGCGCATCGATGTCCATCTCGACAATTTCGACTTTGATGGCTTGCCCGAGCTGAATGCGCGCGGCTTCGACCAGGTTGACGCTCAGCTGCGGGTCGTACTTCAAAAGCAGGTTGCGCGCGCGAAGCAAGTCGCTGGAGAGCTTGAAGAGCTCCTCTTCAGGCGCGTTGAGCGCAGTGACGAGGTCTTCACGCGTCAGGTTCGCAGGGATCTTGACTTCCTGTTGCAAGACACCGCCACCGCCACTACCAGCTGAAGACGTGATCGCACTCCGCAACTCGTCAGCGAGCTTCTTGAAGTTCACAGGGTAGTACGACGGGTTTAGCAACTGGTCATAGAGTCTCCACTCGCGCTCCTCGGTCGTGAGCTCGGTCGTCTTCTGGGATCGCAGCAACGCGACCATCGACGTCGGTGGCGCATCGCGGTTCTTCTTGCCGGCTCCGCTTGCGCCGTTGTCATCGCGGAACTTTGTCACGATCTTGCGAATCTGAATCTCTTTCCGCTCGAGCAGGTTCCACGGCGACTTCATGATGCGCTCGACCTCCAAGTGCGAAAGCACCGCGAGTTGCTCTTCGTCCTTCGTGAGCTTTGGGAACGCGCCATGGAGCCGCATGCGGAAATCTCCAGCTCCTGTTCCCCCGGACCCTGCGACAACGAGCCGCTCTTCCCAGTCGTAGATCCGCGGGTGCAGGATCCGGTCGATCAGGATCCACTCGCGCTCTTTCTTCTCTAGCACGTCCTGTCCTTTCTTGTACTTGCGACGCAGCCGCTCGGCCGGAGTCATCATCGACGGCAACTTGGCTTTCATGGCGGAGATCTCGGCCCAAAGCACTTTTCCAGACTTCATACCCGAACTCTCGTACTCGGCGTTGAGTTCCCGCGCGACTTTGGCGCCAGCGGCGTCTCGGTCTCGCGGATCCCTCGAGTCCACCAGCGACGCTGCGAGTTGCGGCAAGTGGGCTCGATATTCGACCAAATCGCGCTCCATATTGTCACATTGCTCGAGGAAGTCGGCGTGGATCCTCGTGAGCTCCTTGAGCCCTAGTTCGACATCGCGTGCTTCCTCCTCTCGCTTGGCGTAGAGGAAGCAGTTTTGTGTGAATTTCGTCTCCTGGTTGTGGACATCACGGTGCAGCTGCGACCGCTGTTCGTGACTCAAGGTGGATACCATATTGTCCTCCTCGAGCTCTTTGGTTTTCCGGATCATCTCGAGCTCGGCAGCGCGGGCGGCGTTCTTCGCCTCGTTCGCCATTTTCTTCGCGAGCCGCTTCTTGCGCTCGCTCAGCTGAATCGTGACGAACACGCTTTGGATCTCGTCTTTCTTGAGCGGCAACAGCTCCTGCTTCTTGAGCGCGTCCGAGCGCTTGAGTTTCAGAACTTCCGTCGCAAAGAGCGCGGTCTTGGCAGTGACCTCGATTGAGTACGACGTGAACACTGGCGCTCCCAGTACGACCTGGTACGTTGCAGCCGCGCAAAGCGGCTTGCGCCTCGGGTCGTGGCGGATCACGAGTTTGCCCAGACTGTGCGGCGTGCAGAGCGCGATGTCCTGCTGGTAAAAACATTTGCCGATCGGTATCGGCGCTCGCACAGCGTTGTGCATCGCGTGAGAGCCTGATGTTAATGGCTGCTGTGCTGGGGGAGGAGGCAGAACGTAGAGCATGCCCGCAATTCGACCGTTTTGGTACCCGACAGACCGGAAATGGCCCTGAAACACGATCGAGACCGAGAGCGCGAGCACGCCGGTGCCTCCTGTTACCGACGGGAGCTTGAACGTGTGAGTGGCGCTCTTGTGCGGGTGGATCTGACATTGCGACGCACTCAAGAGACTCACGGGCGCGGCGTGTTCGTTCAAAAGCGCATAGTTGCCCTTTGGAATGAAGTACCCGGCGCGTTTCCCCTTGACGCTCGCCTCGTCCACCGCAGCGGGCAGTTCTTCCAACTTGGTCGCCACGTTGCACGTCGAGTTTTGTTCCGAATCCAGTACGAACGCGTCATCGTGGCTCGCGAAATAGTCCTCGCCGTCACCGAAAGAGTACTTCCGCAGCAGCGAATGCGCTTCGAGTTCCTCTTTCGCCTTGAAGAACGCGAGCGCGAGGCAGTTGCGCCCCGGGAGCGCCAACAGCCGCTGGATCTGATCCTTCTTCAGCGGCCACTGCTGGTAGTCCGCGTGCTTCTGGATGATCTCCACCTGCTCGGCGTCGACGCATTTGTAGTAGTGCGCAAAGTTGACCTGGAAGTCCAGTGCTACCCACCGCTTTTCCTCTTGCGACCGGCGCGCGTGCGGCCTCATTCGCACTTGCTCTGCGAGATCCGATTGAACAACTGTGAGGGAGCCATTTGTGTCGACAGAATTGTGCCTACCGGCCAATCCAGAGCCGTCGTTCGTCGTAGTGACTGCCACCTGCCTGTCTTTCGCAGTGATCGCTTGCTCGAGTCCAGTCAAGCTCTGTTCAATCTTGAACGTCTGCGCGCCAAATTCGCTGAAAGTGAGCTTGTTTTCCTTCAACTTGGCTCGAATCTCGGCTTCTTGGGCTTGCGTAGCTTGCGCTTTCTTCTCCAAGTCGGCGATCTCTGCGTCGAGCTCCTTCAAGAGCACTTGGCGGACCACTCGTTGCGTCGTACCTTCGATCCGCAGGCGCGTGTCAAAGTACTCGGTCGTGGTCTCCCCAGCTCTCCTCCTCTCGTCCTTGACTGCGTGGAGGCGGATCGAGTACCGCTTTTCGAGTTTTGAGTTGCTTTCGCGCTTCTCAAAGAGCTTCTCGCTGTCTTCGCGCGCGCTCAGCACCATTTCGTTGCCCTTTTCGGCACAGACACCCAGTTTCTTGAGCATCTCGTCGCGAAATCCCTCGTTGCGCTTGATCAGCTCGCTCAGGCGCTGCAGCAGCTTGTCTTTCCACGCGAGCTCCTGGGTTCGCAGCGTCAGGTCGTGCTGGAGGCGAGCCATTTCGTCCTGCTTCTCGTCGAGTTCGCGGTTCAGCGCCTGGAATTCCAGCGCTGTGATGGGCACAATACGCACAGTCCCCAGCCCCGCCTTGGCGATCATGCCCGTGGACTTGGCCTTGAGGATCACGCGCTCCAGGTTGCGCAGCGCGAGCTCTTTCTCGGCCATGGCTTTCTTGAAACTCTCAAACTCCAGGCGCTTCTCAGTCGATTCTTCTTTCTGCGCTGCCTTGAGCTCGTAGAAGTGCACCAGGTCCTTTGTAAGTTCGTTTGCGCCGTCCGCGAGTGCGCTGAAGTTGTCGTACTTTGGCGCCAGGTCCAACGTGTACGCCTCCACGGGGCTGGAGACCAGCTCGCTCTGCTCGAATTCCTTTTGGAACTTCTTGAGCTTCTCACGCTTCTCGTGCTGCACCGCAAGTCGCTCCTGTTGGAGCCGCACCTGGAAAGCCTCGCGGTCCTGTTCAAGCCGCTCGGCTTCGATTTCCTCGACTTTCCGCGTCATTTCCGTGTTCCGGTGCTCGCGCTCGTCCTCCAAGCTCACGAGCTCCTCGTGCTTCTGCGAGAGCACGTCCTCAAGCGCCATGAGCTCGTGCTCGATCGCCATGCGCGCCTGCGCCTCTTTCTGCTGCTCCATCTGCGCGAAGAACGCCTTTTGCGCGTCGTGCTCGCGCTTCTTGATGCGCAGTTGGGCGTCTTTCTCGCGAAGCAGGCGCTCCGTCTCCTCGCGCAGCCTCTCGCGCCGTTGGGTCTCCAGCGCGTCAAACTTTGCCTTCTGCAGTGCGTCGTGCGCCTCTTTTGCGCGCTCTTGCGCGAATTCGTCTTCAAGAGCCTGCTGGAAGCGCGCGAGGATCACGTCGCTGGAGCCTGAGCCTTCGAGCCCGCGGTCGTATAGCTCCTGTTGGATCCACTTGATCCCATTTTGCGCCAGCAACGCACTCACTCGCGAGGCAAAATTTGTGACTGGGAGCTTTTCAGATTCTGCGGCTTGTGCGATGTCACCAGCAGCTAATGGACCCACGTGTAGGCTCTCCAACGTCTCACTTGCGCTTGCAGGATTTGCAAGAAGTGCTTGGATTGGTGGTCTTAAGTGAGGCTGTGACTGTGAAGCATGCTGCTGCACTTTCTCACTGGTATCGACATCGGGTAGTGCAACCAACACCGGCGTATTCACGTCCACGAGCACAAGCTGGCGGAACAGGTCGTGCATGAACTTGGAGCGCTCTTGCAGCACATCGTGGCCGCTCTTGAGCCACGAGACGTGTACCTGGGGCGTTTTTGGCATACCACTCCTGTTGCTGCTGTCATCTGTGTTTGTTGTATCTGGTGGATCACCTACCGCCAAACACGTAGCGAGAGTTGGCGCCACACACTCTGCGGGGAACGTGCTCGTGAGAAACGCCACTTGGTCTACTGGGAAGAGCGAATTCAGCGTCCCGTGGACGAGAACCAGCGAGAAGGGGCTCTCACACGAGCTCAGATTGGCTAACGAGGCGTTCACGTCCCTGTTTTTGATGCTCCCGTGCAGCAAAATCCGCAAAAGCTCGAGGTTTGGCCCCTGCAGAAACTGGTTGCGGGTGTTGAAGAACGTCTCCATCGCGGCCTGGCGGCTCGCAGCGACCTGCGTCAAGTAGAACTCGCTGAACATGCTCAGGACGAGCGACTCGTGCATCTCGACCCGGTTCTCAGCCGAATCGCTACTACTACTATGAAACACGCGCTTGAGCTGCTGGAGTCTGCGCCGAACGCTCTCGCTGGTGTGGGTGAGCGCATTGATGAGCACGAGCCCTCGCTGGGCTCTCTGGAAGAGCTGCAGCTGCGGCTGGCTCTGGCTGCGAAGCGGCACCTCCATCGTGAGGAACCGGAGCGCGACGTTGCCACCAGAGCCAAATCCGATGAGGAACTGCGGCACGGCGCCGACCCCGAGCTTCGGTTGCACGAGCCACGCGCGCGTCTTGTGCATGAGATGCACGAGCAGTTTGCCATATGCCTGCGCGAAGCAGTCGTTGTTCCAGATCATCTTCTTTGGCGTCTTGGTCGGGAATCCGCAGAGCAGGATCTTGCCTCGCGGGAAATGCGTGAGCAGCGGTCGGAAGAACGCTTCGAGGGTCTCGAGTCGCTGGAACGCGTCGAGAAACACCGTGAACCGGAACTCCGTGAAGATGGGCATTGTCGACTCATCTTCGTCAGCTCCGTAGTCGTCTTTGTACTTGGGCGACGACAGTGGCTTCTTCTTCTGCTTCTTCTGGTTCTTCTGCTTCTGCGTGGGCGAGTCGTATGGGCCACTGCTCATGGCGTCGTGCGATAGAATCGCGTACGAGAGCGCTGTGTCGGCGTCGAGAGCAAACGTTTCCCACTTGCTGTCGACTGGGAACTCGACGATCTCGTTCTGGTCGAGCTCTGGGAGGTTCAGTTTCGCAATTCCCATAACATTTGGTGTTGCTTCCGTGGAGCTGAGCTCTTGTTCTGGAGCTACAGTGTGATCGTCTTCTTGGTCCAAATCGCCATAGAACAGCCGCGACGAGAGACTCGGGGGCAGCCGCTTCTTGCGCTGCTGCAGGTTCTCCAGCTCCTGCAGCGCGCGTTTGCTGCGGTCGTGCGCCCACGTCGGCAGCGTCACCACCCGCTTCTTCCGCGTCTGGTGCTGTCCTATCAACTTCATGCCGACATTCGCATCATTGAGCGACTCGAAGACGTGCTGGGCTTGATACTCATCCAGATAGTCTAGTATGGGCGAACCGCCGCTACTTTTGTTGTTGTTGCTGCTTCCACCTGTCTGCTCACCACTGATCTTCTGCTTCTTGGAGGGCTTTGCGATGCCCACCGCCTTCCTGTTAGCCTTCTTATTGCTGGTAGCACTGCTCTGTTGCTGTACGCGTGTGTTCTCATTCCGCATCTCGGAATCCGCCGAGCCCGCGCGCTCGTTGATGCGGGCCGCAAAGAAGTGGACAAAGTCGTCTCGCGAGAAGTACGCGCGCGACTTGCCCCGGTTGATGCGTTCGATGCAGCTCTCGGCGTCCTGCTCGCCCCAGAGGCTCGCGGTGCTGCCGATGCGCAGTTCCACGACCGCGGCCATGAACTCCTCCACGCCGACGAGCCCCTCGTGGCGCCGGTCAAAGTGCCGGAACGACGCCGCGAGGTCGATGCCGCGCGCGCTGGCTTCGCGCAGCACGTCCGCGAGCCCACCCAGGATCACGCGCTCTGCCGCATTGCTGCTGGTGCTGCTGCCGGTACCAGTGGCTGGAGCTCTTGGCCTCCGTGACCGCTCCATGATGACGTGGATGGGGTGAGTGAGGATTGCAGCTTGGTGTCATCATGACTCTTCAAGATCGATTTGAGTATCAAAAGTATCAGCCACATTGCATGAACATACTGAAATCAAGATGTGTGTAGGTGTTCGGGACCAGTCCCGTGTTGGCTGCAGCTCTGATTTTTTAACCAATCACGTGTACACAATGACTTATTTTCCATCCAATAGCGAGCCGGTATTTGTAGAACGTTCGCGCCACTTCAAGTTCCCTTTTTCAAGATCGAACACCAGTGTCGATATGATGCAGATGAGAGCAACTACGATGGAAAATACGCACGTTTGACTCCACTTTTCCCATTTGCAAGGTGTAGAAAATGCTCGAATGTTATGCTGACAGACGGACCTCGACTCGAGTGGTCCAATCGCAGGCAACTCAGAGGGTTTCGGAGTGCACCTCCGACTTCAAATGTACATACGACCGAATGCACTGCCCACCACCTCTGTCATTATCCAATTTGCCAGCAACCACAACAACCAACAAACAACGACCCAACCAACCAAACACCGGTCCAATCAACACCAACCAACATGGGAAACTTCGCATCGAGTGCATTCCGATCTGCCGCTCCATTCGAGCTCCCGAGCGACGCCGTGGTCATCGACTGCGACTGGCTCGAAGCCACCCACGTGCACTTCAAGGACGCCA
>JAASGK010001089.1:0-12499 GCA_023334195.1 Globisporangium emineosum
GCGCGTGGTGTTCCGCCTGCATTTGCGCACGCGGCGTCCCGAGCGAGAGACGTTCTGCAGAGAGTGCGTGGACCGAGTCGTGCACCACGCGGGCGTGCGTCGACCTGGCGGAGTTAATGGTGACGAAGACGAAGACGAGGATATCCCGATTTTGTCAACCGATGAGGAGCAGGTCCCGGTGTTTCGTCATTCGACGGTTGCAACAGGACCACCAGGTCGCTGGGAGTCGCCTGCGCACGCCAATGCAGAGGGAGAGGATTACGCGAATGAGAACGTGAGCTCAGCGTCGAGCTCGTCGGATTCGTCTCCGTCTGAGCACTGGTCGCAGTTGCAGCGCGAGTTCCAGTGGAAATCCAAGAGCGAAAACGAAATCGACTTGGACCGCGTCGCGGACTTTGTGCGCGACTTCCAGACCGAGCACCCGGAGTTTGCATGGAATAAGGAGGAGCTGCGGCGGCTCTCGGCGCAGCTGGGCTCGCACCGCATGAAGAGAACGAAAGAGGGGCGGACGAACCGACGCGTGGACACGCCCGTGGAGCTCCGACCCCGATCGTCGAGCGCGAGAATGAGAATGAGCCAAACAATTGGGCCAACGCGATCCCCAGCAGCAGCACCACCATCAGCGTTCAAGTTAAAACCGCGACCGCGCTCCGGTACGGACGCAATCTTCCAGCACTACAAGCCGATGCACGCGCAGGTGCAGCGCACGTGGACGCCACCGAGCAGCTCCAGCACGAACCGCCCGCGACCACCCGTGTCGTCCGCATTTGACCCACTGCACCAGGACCCCGAGGCCGCGTACGAGTCGTTCAAAGCCGCTGTGTCGCGCACGCAGAGCCAGCAGAAGCGCAAGACGACGCTCGTGTTCGACCCTGCGAGTGGAACATACGTGCACAAGCCCCATAGCGAACCCAAGCAGAAGAGCTCAATGGAGAGAGAGCTGCAGAACCAGCAAGAGTACGATGAGATCGTCCCAGATCCGCGTGTCAAGTGCTTTAGTATCGACGAACTGGACTAGCAACAGCCGTCCAGTATTCCCCAAACACACAAATACTATACCACCGTCAGCAGTTCGGCGGTACACTCTACACAACACAACAACTTGGTGGAGCTTGAGCGCGTCATTCGTGACATTTAGCAGCGCACAACACGCCCGTAAAGTTAGTACACATCCATAGGTTGCATATAACTCAAAAACACGGGCATCCAGTGCCTATTTAATATGCAAGAGCTGTTGCAAGCAGGATTGGAGGATTTCAGTCATTTGCCATGGAAGAAACTGGACAGTGAGAGTGTTGAGTGGGCAAATGCAGACGTTCGTGTTTCGTGTATTTCAGACGCAAAAGTATAATATCTTGACCCTTCTAGGCGACAACCGACCATTTCAGAAGCCTGAGCGACCATCTTCTGTAGCGCCAAGTGGGGTGACCTGGTACATAGTGTCGTTTATTTGTCGATCAAGATGATGATCGCGTGGATCAGTCCAGGAATGTATCTGCACGAGCGAAAGCGAAAACAAACAGTAGAGAGCGTCAGCACACAACCCCCGTAGCATCCATCACAGACAGCAAAACAATTGCGCACGACGTACCCTAGCAGCGTGAGCAGGATGTTGATCGCGAGGTCCTTGTTACAGCCGCACTGGAAGAACACGCCCACGGGCGGGATGATCACCGAGCAGATCAGTCGAGGGATGTCGCCGCACGTAACCGCCATTGTTGCGTAGGAGTTGCGTTGGGGAGGAGGCTTGAGGCTTGGTGGTGGTGGTGGCAATCTGCTGTGATGGAGGCAGATTGGAGAGTGGTGATGCTCCGCCAACTACAAAGCATTTGCAGCTTCTCGAGCTTTTTGCTGGGAGCCAAAGAGCGCCATGCACCCGTTGGTGATCTTTATGCGAAAGCTGAGTTCTGGGGGACACGCCGAGCGAGTTGGTTGGGGGAGGTTGGCTGTCCCACACGCAGTTGATGAATCGATGGAACAGATCCACGTGATCCCTCTTTATCGCCCACCATTTCGTTCGAGAGGCGCATGTGAAGCCACATGGCTCACCTCCGCATTTTAGCAGCCATCAAACTGCAAATTGTTGGTGGACCAATATTGGGGTCGGATTGTTGAAGTTGCTCGGATTAACCTACCAAATAGCATATGTACATAATATTCTCTACAACAGGTGTGCACACATTCAGCTCATTCAGCAGCGGTGCCATTTTGTGTACCACTAGAAATGGTACAGTGTACCATTTCGTTTGATGAGCATTACTTTTGCTTTTGAGCTCAACAAGCAAGAAAACCGCGGAAATGGTCGGAGCACAGCAGCAACAGTCGGCTGCAGAGCTGGCGCTCGCGGCGGCGCGCGTCAACATCTGCCTGGGCTATGAGCAGCGCATGCTCTCGCTCAACGCCAAGCAGCGCAAGCTGCCCGTGACGATTGTGAGCGGCTTTTTGGGCGCCGGCAAGACGTCGCTGCTGCACCACATCCTCTCGAACCGCCTCAACCTGCAGATCGCGTGCGCTGTGAGCGACCTTGCGGCGATCAACGTGGACGAGCTGCTCGTGACCGAGAAGACACTCTTCGAGGTAAAACCCTCGCAGCAGCACCGCCCCGAGGTGTTTGGTGTAAAGAGCCGGACCGTGGACGCGTTCAAGGACGTTGTGTGGCAGGCGCTGCACGAGTCCGATACGCAGTTCGACTACCTGGTCATGGAGACCAGCGGCACGATGGACCCGACACAGCTGGTCGCGGCCGTGCAGGAGAAGTTCGGCAAAATGACGCGCGCACGACTGGACTCGGTTGTGATCGTCGTCGACGGCGACGCGATGGTGCAGGACGCGAGAGACGGGAACGAGCCCTGCGACGTCGCGATCAGCCAGCTCGAGTGCGCGGACGTCGTCGTGCTCAACAAGATCGACCTCATGGACGACGAGTCCAAGGCGCTCGCGAAGCAAGTGATCGCCAAGTACGCGCCGCTTGCGCGCGTGTACGAGGCGGACCACTGCCAGATTTACCTGCCGCATGTGCTGGATATCTCGCCCCCAGAAGACATCTACAACGCCGTGAGTCATGAGAACGTCAAGGCCCATTGGAACTGTGCGACAGACGATGCTTTCGGCAAGCTGCGCTTAGACAACAATCTTGGATCGTCAACCGCTCAGCAGAAAGGTGGAGACTCTCCAGTATCAAATTTCTCGTCCGTGGCGTACGAGCAGCTCAAGCCAACGCCGCTGGCTGCAGTGCACTACTGGCTGCAGACCAAGCTGCCAAAGAGCATTCTGCGCGCCAAGGGCGTGATCTATCTGGCGGACGACCCAAAGAGCCGCTACGTGGTGCAGATGAGCGGCAAGAAGCGCATCGAAGTCGAGAACGCGGGGCCGTGGCTCTCAACGCCAAAGACGCAGTTTGTCGTCATCGGCGCGCAATTCGACGAAGCCCAAGTGCTCCAGGACCTCACGGAGTGCTTTGAAACCCCACAAGAGAGCAGCACCAGCAGCTTCTTATTGAGCGACGAGCACCGAAGCGCGTGTGTGGAGAAGCTCCAGAGCGACATCCGCTTTGAGGTGCACGCCGTGCTCCCGCACGCGATCCAGTTCCGCCTCGGGTGCCCCACGTCGACGCTGGACGAGAACATGCTGCGCCACCACCACCACGTGGACATGAACGAGCTCACCAAGCAGATTGTGCGCGAAGTGAACGCCTCTGGCGGCGGCGCGCTGCTCACGTACGTGGGCATCTGCCACGCAGAGGCGGGGGAGAAGCCCGAGATCGTGGCCATGGCGTCCATCTCGGGGCCCGCGACCATGCTCTCGATGTGGAGTGAACTGGACGCGCGCGCCGACACGATCCTCAATGCGATCAAGAAGAAACTCGGCGCGTGCCTGTGTGGATTCTAATTACGCAATACAGTGTAATAGCACTCTTGGTTGGTGTTGAGGATGTCTAAACGGACGAATGGCGAGTTGTAATGCACTTGAGCTCTTAATAAACGCTTTTACATTTGCCATAGGTGGTAGAAACGTAATAAATGGCTCTTGTGGTGGGACCGGATACAAAAATCGCAGACTACCCCGTGAAGATCACGTAGAGCGCGTGGATGATCCCAGGAATGTATCTGAATATGTACCCCACGACAATCACAATTCCCATTCATCAGTCGATAGATACACAAACAAATAGAGAGTCCACCAGAAAGCAGCACACGTACCCGAGCAGTGTGAACAGCACGTTGATCGTGAGGTCCTTGTTGCATCCGGTCTGGAAGAACACGCCCAGCGGCGGCAGCAAGATCGCCACGATGATCCGCGCCAACTTGTCCCAAAAGCTATCCTTCGAGTCGTCATCCACCCTTTGGTACTCCCCAGGAGGGTAGTGGTGGGGTGCGTGGCCTCCGTGAGCAGTCGCTGCTGCGCGCTCGTCCCACCAGCCGCACTCCTGGGTGTTTTGGGGAGCCTCCGGGTGGAGCAGCACCGCTTGCGGTGGCTGCGTTGACTTTGGCGGCGGCTGGGGCTGGTACATTGGGGCGCTTGGCTTGGCTTGAAAGCGACAATTTGCGAATGGGATGGCAGTACCATTCGGCTCAGTGAGCGTGCTGCCTGGTCTCATAGAGACACGGAGAAAGTGCGAGACCCGACAGTTGGCTTTTTTGTGCTTCACAAAATATATTAACGACGAGCTTTTTAAAAAATGGGGTGCGTGCTGAGCATTCGACAGATTCACTCAGTCAGTCGGTCAGCCAGTTGGACTGACTGCAGAGAGAGAGCGAGAGAGAGTCATGCGGACGCTTGGCTATCGGCTTGGGAAGCGGCTCGTTTATTCCTTGACGATAATGTACACGGCGTGGATCACACCTGGGATGTATCTGTTGAGGAGGACAGCAACAGACACAACAATCATTAGAGAGCTATTCGCTAGTCTAGCGACATACGAACGAAGAGAGCAAGGCGTACCCGAGGATCGTGAGCAGTACGTTGATGGCGAGGTCCTTGGTGCAGCCGACCTGGAAGTAGACGCCGACTGGGGGAATGAGCACGGAGCAGATCACGCGCGGGATGTCGCCACAGGTAACGGCCATTGTGATAGAGTGAGAAAGGGGCTTGAGGGTGGGGAGCTTGCGGGGTCTGGCGCAAATTCGGATCTGAGAGAGAGCTGTGGGGGAGGCTGCTTGTCTGGGGCGTCGGCGTTGTGGCATGATTTGCATCCATTTGGCATTGCCATTCCTTCTTCAGAGTGATGGGCGAATCCAGCTGCGCGTTTGCGCGCTCTGATTGGCTGGAATGGGATGGATGAGCTCGATATTTATTTTTACCCAATCAAAGAATGTAAAACGTAGATATTATAGCCAATGAGATAGGGCTAAATAAATGAGATAGCAAACACTTCAAGCAGCAGTTTGTGGTGGTGGAAGGCTGGGTTTGTTGGGTTCGAAACAAGAAAAAGCACACACGAACACTCTCGCATGTCGCTCCCATCATGTGAGGAGACGGTCAATGTGAACTAGCAACTGAAGAGACGCCTCAGCTTAGCGGGCATTCGTACTTACCTGCGCTACAAGTCTAAAGTCCAAGAGCACAAGAAGATTATCATGGATTGCAACGCGAATCTGCACTCCTAATCGATTGAGATTGAGTTCATGAACGCACACTGTACCTCGTATGGAAGTGAAGGCAATTTGGCGAGCAAATATGATAGAACGGAGCCTCATCACGAGCGGATCTTTTCGCTCGAAAAAAAGATCAGAAGTTGACACAGCTATTCTGCACCCATGTGGAGGGTGATTATGGTGTGTCCCACGTGAACAAATCATTCCGTTCCGCGTTTTGATTGGTATATAATCAAATTTCAGGTAATCATAAATGCGTATTTCAAATGGGTGAATTTTTGACACGCGGAAAGTCAACTTTTTTCACGTCACATGCGTTATCATTCACAGCCAACATTCGCAAATATTCGCATACTGGACGAGGGTGCGCAATGCGCAATGTACTGACTGGCACAGTCCACTCAGCCCATACGTGAAGGTAAACCTTACCGCCATGCGTTGGCAGTTGCTTTCGATGGGCATAGGCTCTGCGGTCATTTAAACGGTTCCAATCTGCATGTACTGTGTGCGTGTACCGCACGCGTGTCACATGCAACCTACCGCAAAAAGTGTATGTGTGGCTTTTCCTTCCCTCGTCGACGAGCAGGGATCATGGAGTTTGAAGCTTGGGTGGTGCTTGAGAAATTGTCGCTTGCTGCACGAGTTTTGTCGCCTTTTGCGTTATACTTGAGACTGCTCAAGTGACTAAACGTGGGGAATGAGACTGAGATGGGAGCTATTGCAACTTTCGTTGCGGGAAATACAGAAAGCTCTGCGAGAGGCACTGTAATTCAATATGTTTAGTTCAAGGCCAAGTCTCAAAGTCGGACTCAGAACAAGTCGCGCTAACCAGACTATTAAAATAGTACACGTCGAGCTGAGCAAGGCAGAATCGGGTGGCTGGTGGGCTTGGTGTGTCGGAAAGCATATCTACGATCACTGTGCGTCGCCGTTGTGAAGGCCTTCATGGGAGTCTATTCTGAAGTGATGTTGGCGCTGGCAGAAATCTGTTGCGAATGTTAGCGCTGGGCGAGTTTGCAGCATCGACGCACTGGTGGTGGTGCCCAGGTGAGCGAATAGGAATGTGTTCTATGGTATACTACGGTAGTACTTAGTACATAGTAGTGCGTTGCAGCAAGCCAGCCGCCATGCGGGCGACTTGCTGGGGGCCCTGCACTGCGCAGCTCAGGCCGGATCCAAAAGTTTCGAGCTATAATACTACAATTATTAATACAACAACAACAATCTGGACTGTGACTTCAAAATGGCAGGATTTCATTTGTGCCTCTGGAGTTCAGTTTACCCGGAGAATCCCCGCTAGCCACCTGAGCAATAGGCTCAGCAAAGATGAGCTCTTGAATTCTACTGTGTTGGGGAGCTCTTAAATTAAGGAATGTGCGCTGGGACGTTCTTGCTACTGCTGGTGTTGCCGGCTGTGCTTCCATACTGGTTGCCTGGCGCAGTATTGTTGTCCCAGTAGACTCCCTGCGTCTGCGCCATTTCGTCCTCCAGGTCGGCGGCAAAGAGCGCAGCGCCGATCGCGTTCGTGAACAGGAAGAGCGAGCCGAAGAACGGGATCATCTCGAGGAACATCGCCTGCATACCGAAGGACGAGTACTGCGCCTTGCGGTCCTTGATAAACTGCTTCTGCTGCGCGTACGAGTAGTTCTTGAGCTCAAAGTAGTAGAGGTGGTACTCCCACGCCAAGATCGTGCCGTTGAGCCAGACCCACGCGATCGTGCCGACGATCGGGATCAGGTTGAGCGGCAGCGTGACGATCAGCACGACGATGCGCAGCCAGAGGCTCACGCGGCAGCACGCGCCGCACATGCGTCCGCAGCTCGAGTGGTTCTTCTCGTTCTCGACGAGCTCGCCGTGGCCGCGATTGTGCAGCACTTGCTCGAAGATCTTGTCCATGAAGCAGCCGACGACCGCGAGTGAGTAGATGAGCGTCACGAGGAAGATCTCGACGATCACCATTATGACCGCGACGAGCCACGAGAGGCCCTCGGGCACGCCCGCGTCTTCCAGCAGTTCCGCCTGCGGGTAGAGCCCGATCGTGAAGAGCCCGATGACCGACACGAGCGCCACGACGAGCGTCATGATCATCGGACAGAGCGACGTGAGCCACAGCCGCGGGTGCGCCAGAAAGTAGAGCATGCCCTGCAGCACGTACGTCGTCATCTTGAAGGCTTCTTGTTCTCGTTGTGGCTGGTAAGCTACTGCGCACGCCCAGCAAATGCGATCCGCAAGTGCGAGGGAGGTGGCGATGCTTATGCGCTTGTTAATAATGGAATGTGAATGGCAGATGGGAGGGAGAATAAACATGGGACAAGCACCCATTTCAATTTTCAGCCAATCGTAAATCGAAAATTAGAATAATACCTTGTTTGATTGGCTAATATGTGGAGGAGTTACAGTGCCCTACTAAATCCACTACTTTAGAATATCCGCGCACCTATGGACCGCTTTTCAACATTCAGATTGTGAGGGTGAATTTCAATAAGGATTCCGAGCCACAAGTGAGAATTAATGTCGACACCCAACTTTTGCATCCGCCCAGGACTCTCTGCATGGCAAATGCACACAGACCCCAGCTACACTTGCATGGTAAATGTACAGACCATGCTGCATGCCAAACACATACCGGTATTAGAACCATGAATCCCAGTTTGTCAGGAGTGAGCGAGTTAGAAGAACCATCTGAGAAGGCTGAAGGTGATTGTTGAAGGCTGATACCAACATTCTCAGATGTCCATTTGGTACGCTTTCTGAAGTCTGATACTGAGATTCTCAGTCGTCCATTATTCGGATAGGTACTGTTATTCAAGTTGGACATTCGAATTGGACTTCGGAACAGATGTCGTAAATGTCGCGAATGTCTGCAATCCCCTCACTCAAATCATATTGTTGATCCATCCATGTGGCAGTTTTCACACAGGGTTGAAATGATATCGAGCCAGATTGATTATGACTTGGAAGAGTCGCTGTATCCGCCAACCCGTCTTCACCTTCACAAACAAATGCTGAAATTGGAAGTTAACCTCAAAGTCTTCACATAGAGCAATGCAGCTCAATAGGCAGCTAATATCATACGCTATGTATAATATCATCGTCGTTCAGGGAGGGGATCAAAAGAAATTCGCAATACCCCACAATGTTGTAATGTTGTCGAAATTATTTATTGGACGATTACACCCTCACATCAACTCGCTGACTGGAGAGTCAGTCCATTCCACTTGCAAATTGACTGGGATGGTAGGAAGACGATTAGGGTTGATGCGCATGATAGTGTTCATAAACGAGCCGTCATGTGGTGGACAGAAGGGCGGAGCATCATTCACAATTGCAAGCAGAGCGGGCAGGAAAAGCAACCAGACGAACCCAATCGCGTGGCAGGCGGCATTGACGACTCGGCGGCGCAGCAGGCAACAAGCACATCGCGTGTATCGATCGAGCAGCAGCCAGAGACCCCCCCCTCCCCGTATTGTTGGGGGCACGCAGACAGGGGAGACCGACGAGAGCACGTGGATACAGGACGACAAGGAGAAACAGGATGAAGGTGCCGACGATCGCACTCGCGCTCGCCGCGCTTATTGGTACGTACTTTTGGTTCTGTGTGTGTGTGTGATGACTGGGATTGTGTGTGTATACATCCGATTTGTTCTGGATGAGCGTGTGCATGATCGCGACTGCCAAAGTGTCTGTATTGCGCATGCGCTACTGTCGTCTGCGTGCTGATCGGACGTTTGTTGATGCTGATGCTGGGTTGTACTGCTTGGTTTTGTGTTACTTTTCGGAAATGCAGCGCTGTATGGCGGCTCGTCGACGACGCACGCGCTGACGGCCAAGACGATCGAGAAGAACTGCAAGGCGCTTACGGTGTGCTACAAAGGCGGCGTCACGGCCAATCCGTGCACGATCGCCGAGTCCACGTGCCCAGCCTGCGTGACGTTCGAGAACAGCGGGTGCTTTGAAATGACGTCCACTGGCACCTGCAGCTTTGGCTCGCTCTGCAACACGTACTGGGAAGAAGACGACTCCAGCACCAGCACGTCGAGTGGCTCCGGATCGTCGACGGCGCATTCCAAGTCGAGCTCGAGTGAAGCAGGAACCCCGGCAGCAACCAAGAACACGACGACCAACTCGACGACTGCGTCCTCATCGAGCGCCGCGGGTGCTGGCGCCGGCGCTGCAGGTTCTTCGGCATCCGATAGTGGCGGCTCCGATATGAGCGTTGTGTTCGCGATCATCGGCGCAGCGATGGGTGTGATCGCCGTCGCCATCATCTTCCTCACGCTCGTGCGTCGCTCGCGCGCAGCCCACGAGGACGAAGACGACGCTGTTGCGACGCCGCCAGCAGCGATGGGCAAGGACCCAGTGAGTACGACTGCCGCTGTCACCTACGCGTCCTACGCGCGTGGACGTGGCACGAGTGGTGCCACTGGTGGCGTCCCTGTTGCTGAAGCCGCGTCGACCACTAACGTTGCCAGCTACTACAGTCAACAGCCCAAGGACCTGCCAATCGCGTCGCCTCGTGTTGCCGGACGCGCGGTGCCAGCTGCGACTGCCATTGCAACTGCTGCCAGCACGAGCTCCGTCGTGAACTACTACGCGCAACAGCCTCAGAACCTCCCCGCGACGTCACCACGCGTCGCGGGACGTGCTGTGCCAGCCTCGGCGCCTCGACCCCAGCCAGTTCCGGCCCCTGCTCCAGCGCCAAGAGCAATGCCAATGTTCGCGAACAAGGCGCCACTAAGCAATCCTCACCAGCAGCAATACCAATCGCAGCAAGAGGTCGTGTACCAGCAGCAGGCGCCAGTCGTGGTGCAAGTGCAGGAAGCCCCTCGACGTGTGTCGTCTCCACGGAACCGACGAGAATCCTTTGAGTTCTAAGTTAAAGGAGTGACGCTGAAGAGAACGACAACGAACCAGAGAGAGAGAGAGCGAGAGAGAGGGAAGGAAGAAAGTCAAGCGGAGAAGGAGCAGCTCCGAGCGCTCAGTTATCTGTGAATGTTCGTTCATTTATATGGCGAGTGCAGCCAGCAGTCGCGGACAAATGAGGAGGAGGCACTTGGCACAGTGGTTGGACGGTGGAGAGCGGGAGCGGCCTTGTGACGACAAAGTGCAGTGTGCTGCTTTGTGAAAGCTACGCGTGCTGTTTTATTATTCGCCCATGTTGAAAGCGGTTGAAGAACGTATTCGCCATTGCTTTTTTGAATTTTAAATATATCTGGATGTTGAACATGTCAACATGTGACTTTTTTCGCATGTTGGAGGTTCGACATGTGATGTATGTTACAATAGGAATGGCTCGGAAAAAACTGATTATATAAATTTCTATATGTGAAATTGATACTTGTGTGGTTGGAGGTAAATGACCGAATGAATTGAATTTAATGGGGCTCGCATGGCCGACTGAGGTAGTCTAGGAGAGTAGAGGAGATAGAGAACAGCGATGAACTCTGCGTTCAACACCCCCTTTTCCACTAATTTCTCTCGCAAAGACGCTGAAAAGGACGTGACACGATGTGACATCGTGATAGGGCATCCACACATCATGTCAATGAGTTCTCTTGACTATACCCCAGGCCACTGAATTAATCTGACCTGGGTCATGTCCTGTTTCAATAATACAGTAGTAAAGTAACCAAGAGTGTCCCCCCTTGACACAGCCACGAAGAGCGCTTACTTGGCACTCAGCAGCTCAAGATCAGCCACTGGAGTACCTCGCCAGTGCTGCTACGAAGCCTTGGATCGACCTGGAGCATACTGGACAGCAAACGCACAGTCTCCGATGAAATTGCCTCGCGCATCCCCCACGCAGCCAAGATTTTCTCGACGCCGTGGGTCACGAGTGCCTGCAACCCTTTGTCATCAGGTGAAGCAATAGCGATGAGCGGCGAGCCTGTGAGCATCATGCCCAGCGACCACACGTCGGCTTTCTTCGGGTCGTACGATTTGCACGTGACAACCTCTGGTGCCATGTAGTACGCCTTGCCGACCAGCTAGTTGCAGACCCGGTCGGTGTCTGCGGAGAGCCCAAAGTCCGCGATCTTGCACACCCCGTCCTTCATCAGCACGTTCTCCAACGACAGGTCTCGATGTGCGATGCCGAGCTGCTGATGCAGGAACTGCACGCCACGTAGGATCTGCTGGAAGAATCGGGTGGTGGCCGCTTCGCTCAGGGCACGGGATGCGAGCAATTGGATGTGTGTGTACAAGTCGCCGTCGGTGCAGCACTCCATCACCAGGAAGAGGCTGTCTCGGTCCTCAAATGACTCGTAGCAGCGGATGAGGTTCTGGTGGTCGCCGTTCTCCATTAGCATGGTGGCGACTCGCTGCTCTTGCTGCGGGTCGCCTCGCAGATGAGCTGTCCGTGCTGACGGGGCACACCAGCACCACGATTTGGATCTGGACGACAGCGGCCGAGTGCTAACCGCATTCGACGCCGGCACGAAAGTCAAGACGACCAACGTGTACTCCATGGCTGCGTGCGACAGAGCGGCTACGCGCACGCTCGGCTCACCTGTGCACTTTGGCGCACATCCTTCCCTGACTCGCGTCACGCAGATCTGGGCTGGCGACAGTAGGTGGCGACCGCGAGCGGAGGTGCTGAAGAAGCTCGCTGCTAAACATCGTCACACCAGTGGCATCAAGCAGCGGGACGGTCGGATCCGGCTGGAGGAGCACCGGATCGTCAAGCGCGGTACCGACCTGGTGCCTTGGGACGAACTGCGGCGGATCCGTGCCACACACCCTCAAGTCACACAGACTCTGTTCCGCCTGAAGTGCAACAGATTCCCAGCGTGGAATTGGGCAGCGCGGGACTGGTCATGCCCACACCCGACGTGCAACCAAGACGAAGGCTCGACGACCAGTCACGTGTTCTGGAGGTGCACAGCAGCCAAGCGGCGATGGCAACA
>JAASGK010001090.1:0-12498 GCA_023334195.1 Globisporangium emineosum
GAACAGGCGTTTGAGCCCCGTGTACAACGAGTACATCTTCCGGAAGCTGAAGCTGGGCGGCTACATGCGTCGCCAGATAACGGAAACTCGTCTCCTGAAGCGGTTCGAGAAGCTGTTCGGAAGCGGAAGAGAAACGATAGTCGCATTAGGGGATTGGGATCAGAGGCAGCACCACCGGTTAAAGGAACCCGTCAAGGGCAAGGGCTTCAGGACGATGTTTCGGAAGGCGGGCTACGACGTGTACCTGGTCGATGAGTTCCGCACCAGGTGCAGGTGCAGCGCGTGCGAACAGGGCGAGTGTGAGAATCGGGAGCATCTTGCATCACGGACTGGTCAGGTGTAAGACCTGTTCCAGGCTGTGGAACCGAGATACGAACGCCGCGTCGAACATATGGAAGGTGGCGAAGAGCGCGACCGGAGGAGAGGGTCGCGCCGAGTACCTTCGAAAGCCCAGAGGCTCGATCAGTGATGCTACGTCGGTAGGGAACGAAGTTCCCGGGTGTCTTTCGACGCTTCCACGCAACCACGATTTGACGTAGAGTACGTTAAAAGCAGTTGACAGGTCGGCGTACGAGACCATCATGCTGTGGTTTCCAGGATCATTTTTATTGTTTTTTGTGTGTGTCTTTATCGTATACTTTGCCTTTGTTCGTCTTGGTGCTCGCTCGTTGTCGATAGCAGCCGCAATATCTGTCTGAGGACAACTCGGCAAACCACCACCTCGTTCTCTGCGACTCTTGCTCTGGCTAGCCCCGCGTCAACGTGCGTCCATATCTCTCTCTCTCGCTTGATATTGGCAGTCGTCCGCCCGCTAATGCTTCGCTGCGGAAGCCTCCGCCTGAGCCTTCGCCCGCGCCGTGAGTTTCCGGTCCCGCTCGTCCATCATGCGGTCCCAGTCGGTCAGCAATTGCAATTTGCTCTGTTAGACACGCACATACACAACATAATAAACAACACACAAGCAACAGCGTGTTAGGCTCAATCGTTCGCGCCATTGTTTACAAGCCACACGAATAATAACGCCGCTCTTCGACGACGCCTTCTCCATGAAATGTGTATGTTCATTAAGGCGACGGGAGCGCGACGAGAGAGCGAATAGACCGCATGTATAACAGGACGGAGACGCACCTGCTGCTCGTTTCTGGCCTGCCACTTGTTGACGGCGCCGAAGCCCGCACCCATGAGCGTGAAGGCGCCCGCGATGATCACCAGACCTGGCAGCACTTGGTACGGCATCTTTCCCCCTTGGCTTTCTCGACTGGGCGAGCGTCAAGCGAATGAGCGGCCACCCCACCACCAAAAGCGCCGAATGCGCTACCTTCGCGTCACCTGCGCATTGAGCAACTTTACTGCAACGTAATTTCCGTATGGTGTGCACCACACTATACGAGTGGTGTGGTGCACAAAAAGCTACAAATAGTATCGGACCAAAAATAGGACAAACATTGATCTTGTGCGAAAGGTTGGGAGTGAAAATGCTTCATCGAAGATGGCGGAAAGAGCCATCGTCTCTGGCTCGGAGCGCGCATTCGTGAAGTTGCTGAGGTCAGTTGACCAAGAGTGAAGGAGCTGAGGTCAATGCCGTCGACGGCTAGCATCACGAGCAAGAAAAAGCGCGAGGAGGTGCTTCGCCAGCGCGAAAGCGGCTTCAGCCTCTCGGGCGTCCACCAGGAGCGCCTCCCCGATTACAATGCGCTCGTGGACCGCAATTTGCGCCACCATTTCGAGAACCGCACGCTGCAGACCCACCTGAGCGATGTCGGACTCATCGACCAGCGCGGTCGCATCGTCGACCTGGAGAAGCAGAAGTCCAAGCTCTCTATCATCGAGCAGGAGTTCAAAATCGCCGAGCAGAGCGAGAAGCGGCGCTCAAAAGAGGAAGAGGAGATCCGGCGCCGCGTGCAGATGAAGCGTCACGACGCGCTCCACGAGGCCCGCCAGAAGGAGAAGCTGCTGCAGCTCAAGGAGGAGAAGAAGATCGTGCGCGAGATCGTCCAGGCCGCGAAAGGCTACTCCTCGGTCAGCAAGCCAACAGCCACGTTGCATTAATATAACTTCATCATATTTTTTTTCCAGCCCTCCATCCATTTTTTACTCCTCTAGCACATAGGCTGAACAAGCCACGTCTCTATGGTACTCACTAGTCACAACTTTTGCTTCACCCACTCAGCTGATCTCCTTCTGAGGGAAGGACTCGACGACGCTGCGCCCCGTGCAGACTTCTCCAAAATTGCGCACGCAGCCGTGGTCGTACGGGTTGTGGAACTCGTCCATCGGGGTCTTCAGGTACGGGTACTTGTCCTTGTTGAACACCTCGTTGGTCGTGAGGTTGTTCGCGACGTTGCGCAGCTGCAGACAGAGCAGCACCGTGGTCGGGAGGCCGAACAGCACCGAGCAGAAGAGCAGGAAGACGTGCAAGAGGCGCAACACCAGCGTCGACGTGTCGCTCTCACTCTGAGCCCATTGCGGCTGGCGCAGCGCGATTTCCCACGAGTCCCCGATGCCACCAGACGAACCAGAGGATGAGCTTGAGTGGAGCGGCAGCTTTCCCAACAAAATCGATGCCGACAGCGTTCCAATGTACGCGCAGAACACCGCCAGCGAGCTCAGGAACACGAGGAAGCCAAAGTGGTTGCCCACGCCGATGCAGTTGTTGATCCAGGGACAGTGGTGGTCGAAGCGGTACACGCAGCGGCGGCAGGACGAGCAGTGCTTCGATCGCAGCGGTTTGAGCGTCACGCACGTCGGGCACGGGACCGAGTTGCACTCTGACGCGAGCAACTCGTACGCCGGTTGGTTGGATTTCTCCACGTACCCTGGGTCTTTGAGCCACACGTACGTGTACAGCGCGCAGGTGACGGCGCACAGAGCAACTGAGAACAGCGAGTGGAATCCTGGGTCAGCAAGCGTCGGAATCGACAGCAGCAGACAGAGTGCTTCGGCCGAAAGCACCATCACCCAAAAAAAGACCACCGTCGCACCTTTGCGAGACGCCCACGCGACGAACCGGTCCGATGATCCTGCTTTCAGCGCTCCGACGGTATCAAAGTGCGCGCCTTGGCGAGCGATGTCCAGCGCCGTTCGGCCGTGTTTGTCTCTCGCGTTCAGCGGCGCGCCTTCGATCACAAGCTGCTTGGCGAGGAACGCGTCGCCCAAGGCACTCGCGATCATCAACGGCGTCTGGTCTTCCGAATCACGCACCGACTGGTCGGCGTTGTACCCTACGAGCAGCATGGCGGTGTACTGGAAGCCTTCAAACACCGCCCAGTGCAGCGCCGTGGCGCCTCGCGCGTCCCGCTGGTTCACGTCGGCACCTCGATGGATCAGCAGACTCACGAACCCCGCATTGCCCGTGCTCGCAGCGTAATGAAGCGCCGCCATGCCGGAGGAATTTCTCGCGTCCATATCCGCGCCATTGTCGATCAAGATCGCCGCGCACGCCACGGAAGTCGAGAGCATGAGCGCAGTCGCGCAGTGCTTGGAGTCTCCACACGCGTCGTCGATCACGTCTTGGAACGTGCCGCCACCACTGGTACCAGGAGAAGCGAGCACGTCCATTTCCCGGTCTCCATTTACAAAAGCAGAAGCGTGTCTGCTGCTACTGCAGCTGTCTGGAGACGACGGGGCTGGACAGTACTTCTTCGCGATCACGACCAGGTACTCGACCAGCGTCGGGTGGTCGTAGAGCACTGCGAGATGCAGCGCGTTCATCTGGTGGCGCGCTTCGTGGGTCGTCAACAGTCGGAACACCGCTGCTGCGACCATTTGCTGCTGGATGCGACGCGTTCGAGGGGAATTTTCTTTGTCTTTATCGCCACTCTCTTGCGCCAAGACGGCTGCGGCAGCGGCGGCAGCTCGCTCTGCGCCCTTGACCGTCATCTCGACTGCGTTCTGCGCCTGGAAATAGTCGCCTTTCATGCACGCCGAGCAGAGGAGCTTCGACGGCGACGCGAAGTACGCGTACCGGTCACCGCCGCCGCCATCTTCTTTCGCTTCATCGCCCTCCTCTGTGCCGCTGTTTTCAAGCTCGTTGTCATCTTCGAAATCCGCATCGCCTTCGTCACCAAGAATGTCGATCACTTTCTTGAATTCCTCAGGCTCGTGTGCGCGATCGTCCTCCCCACCAGCAGCTAAGCCGCGAACCACATCGCTGCCTACTTTCTCGCGTGGTGACGTGATCGCCGCTCGCGGACTCGCATGGCCGTGGATCAGCTCTGAGAGGTTGCCAGCTTTTCTCGGCGACCCGAATCGCGGAGACGCAAAGCCCGGTCGGGGTCCGCCGCCACTCGCCTGGTTGAACGGCGAGAACGGCGACGACGACGGCGACGCTGCAGCATACGCTGGCGAGAGCAACTGCGCCGACGGCGACGTCGCTAGCAGCGAGCTGTGGTCGTCCGAGCTCGTCTGGCTGGTCGACGGTATGAGCGGCGTGAGCTCCGTCGCGTGCTGGAGCTGCTGCGGACTGCTGCTGGGATCTTGGCGCCGAGTCGCCTTGCCATTCGCCGCAACTGCCGCCGGGGGCGACATCGTCAGCTTGCTCATAACGCGCGGATGTTTCCTGCTGCGTGTCGTGAAGCGGGCGCAGAGGGGCGGCGGTTCGCCACACACGCAGATCCGCTCGGAGCTGCTGCCGTGGAGCTCTCTCTCTCTCTCGCACGCCTTGCTTGGCAGTTTAACGAAACAGCTCAGCGAGGAAGAAATGAGGCTGATTTCGAAGCTCGTGTGGTCCACGTCACTTTGCCACTATTCCAAGATAGAGAGGTTTCTAAGGTGTATTAAACACTAGTGTAGATACTCACATATGTTTTCCAAGTCCAGTTTATAGGGTGAAAACTGATATGCAATGTACAGAGGTGTCCACTTGTTCATACAAATTCAAATAGTAAAATATAAAAAACAAGTGCTGTCATATCTTTGTGTTAATCAAACAAACAGCTGAACGGGATGGGCAAACAAACACACTGCCACAACAATCTCCCGTGTTTCAGATTCCCTTTGTCCTTTGCCGCGTCATTCGGCTTGATCATTGCCGCTTTTGGTCCCAAGCCCCCAGCCAGCAGCCCCAAGCCAAGTCAAGCCCCCCCTCAAGCCCCCTTCATCCGCCAGCAGCCATGGCCGACCAGCACGCCACGAACGCCGTCTGGGACGAAGAGACCCAGACCTTCCACGGCGGCCAGGACTGGAAGTTCCTCGCCAACTTCGCCGAGGACTTCAGCGTGACCACGAACGGCCTGGGCACGCCCGCCGGCGCGCTCGCAGCCGCCGCCAGCTCGATCCACACGATCCACCACTACCCGCCAGCGGACTTCCAGCCGGCGATCAGCCACCTGGCCGAGTTTCTCTGGTCGGGTCAGTGGGAGCAGAACCTTGACCTACTGCTCATGGGTAACGGCGCGTCCGAGCTCATCGACCTCGTGATCCGCAGCGTGCAGCCGGGCGGCTGGCGTCCGGGCGGCACCCTGACGCAGTACAAGGAGTACGAGCGTTCAAGCAAGGCCGACGGCCGCGCGACACTCGCGTGGGATGACAAGTCCGCCGCGCTCACGTGTATGGTCAACCCGACGAACCCGACGGGCGACTACCTCGAGGTCGAGGACATGAAGAAGTACATTGAGACGTACTGCCCGGACAACCACACGATCATCATCGACGAGAGCATGCAGCCATGGGTGGGCCCGCACTGGCGCCAGGACAGTCTCATCCACCAGCGCGAGTGGGTCAAGCAGCTCGCCGAGACCCGCAAGATCAACGTGTGGGTCATGACGAGCTGGACCAAGATCTGGTCGTGCACGGGTCTGCGCATCGGCAGCGTCGTGGCGCCGACGGCTGCGCACGCCGCCGCGATCAAGAAGAAGCAGGTGCCGTGGTCGGTGAACACCATGGCGCTCGCGTTCGTTTCGGCGGTCGTCAAAGACGACGCGTACATGCAGAAGACGTGGGAGGTGACCCCCGTGTGGCGCGCGCACATTGTCGAGGAGCTCAAGCAGCGCTTCCCGCACTGGGAGGTCCACGGCAAGCCGTACTTGTCCTGGATCTGGGTCGACACCAAGTCGGTGGCCACGAGCGAGCAGGCGTGCGCGCTCGCCAAGCAGCACGGCGTGCCTGTGCGCTCGGGCAAGCCCGGCTACGAGTTGCCGACGTTCATCCGCGTGGCGGTGCGGAATCAGCAGCAGACCGCCGTGCTGCTCAAGGCCTGGGAGTCGCTCAACTAAGCGATTGTGGGCCAGAGTGATGTGGTGCGACTGCCTCATTCCCGTCATACGTGTTGTTTTCCTTCTTTTACATAGATCCTGAGAGAGATAACGAGCAGAGAAATAGAAAAAAGCGATACAATTCCTACACAACAAATGAATACGAACGACAAAGCTTCTATCCGTGCATCCATTGCTTATCAGGACTGGTACTGACTGATGGACCAAGTACGTGCTTGTCTGTGTGTGCGAAGCATGTTCACGATGTACTTATGCATTGCTATTAAACTACTGCTGGTGCTGTTGTGCGTGTTTATTCACTCTCGCTCGAGCGCCATGCGGCTCTCCAGGCGCTTGAACTTGCCCTCCCAGCCGCGGATCACGTCCGTGTACTTCTCGATGAGGTCATGCTTCTCGTTCAGTTCGCTCTCGAGGTTCAGAATCTCCATCTCCAGGTCGCTCTGCTGCACGGCGTCGCTGCCAGCGGACCCCGCGGCGTCGTTCAGAAAGAGCAGCTCGATCTGCTTGGCGTGCAGAAAAAGCTCTTCGAGGCGCGTCTCGATCTCCATTGTGTCCGCCGCGTCTTGTTGCACTGGGTTGAAACGGCAGTGCGGAGGGTACTGGATGGGTGGGCACACGAGTGACAGCGCCTTGGCGAACGCGCTGTTCATTTCCGAGAGGTACTGCTCGCCCGCGCCTGGGGGTGTTGTCGCCTGGGACACGGCGGCGGCGGTGGAGGCGGACGCATTCACACCACTCGCAGATGAAGAGGACGCCGCGAGCGCCGCTGGGTTCGGATTCGTCACCGCCGTGGCGTTCGCGCTCGCGCTCGCCTCCGTCTTGATCTCCATCGCTGTTGTTTGTCTTTTGGAGTGAGCTAATGGCACATTTTGGACGCGACTCCATAAAATAATGTCGAATTTTCACGCCGCTTGTTGTCGACAAATGGATGGAAATGTTGATAAAATCTTCGTGGGTTGTGTCAAAAACTCTCAGCAAGAAAATGTATCCATGAATGTGATGCAAGCTCGTTGTTACTGACGTTGAGCCACGTCCATGGCTGTGTGATTAAATAGCTTGATGCGAATCCAACGAGCAGCGTCCATCTATAAATCCTAGATGATATCTCGCTCGGTGATCTACCAGGTCTCTCGCTGCGCTTCCTCTGTGTCCTCCATGTCCATCGACACGTCATCCAGTGAGTCATCTTCGTGCGCGAACGGGTCATCCCCAGACTCAAGCGCGTCGTCGGTGTCTTGACCGTCAAGAGGGAAGCCTTCGTCCTCTTCTTCTTCGTCCATCTCGTCTTCCTCCATGTCGTCGTCGTCCTCTTCGTCCATCTCGCCTTCTTCTTCCTCCTCTTCTTCTTCACCCTCTACGCCATCACCTCCGCTCTGTCCATCGGGTCCCATCCCACGTCGTCCCTGTCGCACGCCCACGCTACCGCTGTGGGGGATACCAGCACTCGGCGGAGGCGCGCGATGGAACTTGACACCAATCGGCACCGGCGCCTTGCGCTCCACGAGCGACTGCACCATCTGCTCCAACGCGAGCTCCTCACGGTCGAGCGCGTCCAGGTCCAGCGCGTACTCCTGCGCCTCGCACATGCGGAAGCTGCTCGCGCCGTAGAGATCGCCCACGGACGCGGTCAGCGACGGGAACTGCGCCGTGCCATACTGCGCCATGCTGGTGGCGTGTCTGCCTTTTGGCTGCAAGCGTTCTTGTGAGTGTCCAAAACGCATCAAATCTGTATTTTGGACAAAATTGAAGCCGTCCCCTCTCAAAAATGTTATAATGAATTGATCTGTTGACCTTAGAAAAAAGGTCAATTCATTCGAACATTTTTGAGAGGGGAGCTTGAAAAGACGCAACATCGAGAAACTTGCATGGCACCAAACGAGCCTCCACCCGATGGTCGATCACCAAGAGCAGCAGCAGCACGAGTCCAGCGCATTTGCCACAATGTCCCAACAGCCAGAGCTGAGCATCGGCCTGACGCTCGCAGCGCGCAAGGACTCGGGCTCCGAGACGCACGCGCAGAAGGAATGCAAGTTCGACGACGTGATGGCGCTGCAGGAGGAAGCCATCCAGGTATGCTTAGCACCAATAAGCTCTGCGACTGAATAGTTCAGCTATTGGTGTTTGATGAGTTGCTTGTGTGAGTGACTGCTTTCTGGTACTGACTTCTTGTATGCGTAGGTGAAGTTCCTACTCCCCGACGACTCGACAATCACCCATGAGGTTCGTTTGATTCATTTCGTCACGATGGTTATCAATCGGAGTGCAGCAAAAGCTTGTGTGTATGGCCGACTGACCTCTGACTCTTTGTGTGTATAGTTCAAGAAAGGCCATACTGTGACGGTACTCAAATATTTTCTGGAAGAAGAGTACGAGCTAAAGCAGCACAACACGGTACGCGAGCGCCTCCTTCGTGACGTTGGCTCGACCCACTTTTGGTATTGGATGGAAAACCGCTAATCTCCCGTGTCCTGCAGCAACTCTTTCTGGAGAATCGACTGATGCTGGATCCATTCTCGCTCACGGACTTCAAGTGCGTCATCTCTGCCCGCTCCATAGAGATCGAAGTGCGGCAAGTGTGGGCAAGTGATAGCAGTAGCAATTCCGCTGCGTCTCGTAAATAGCTCCGTTGGCATTCGATAATATGCAACGCTCAGCAACAACCACAGAGCATGCAAAAAGGTTTTAAGCTCGTCTATTTGTTATGCCCCTGACTGTTTGTCTGCTGGGATGTTCCTTGACACATCAGGTTACACATCGTTGTTCGTTGTTCTGCAGTGGAGATTATGAGGCGCTTGAATCCTTGTCGTTGAGCGATATTTTCTCAACATTCAAGTACGATGCGTGAAGTCGCTCCCAGTCCAAGCAGCTATTGAGCAACCTCTCGTTTGTTTCACGGCGAGCTTCTACATGGAATTTCCGCGGTGATGCGTAGCTTTCTGTGTCCATTTGCTCTAGGCAGCCCAACAAGTTGTCCACAATATCGCAGTCAGTGAGTTGGTCATCCTTGCTGGCGTGTGTTGGCGACTCAGACCTCCAATCTGTGGTAGCCCGAAGCAGCTCCACAAACGCGATCGCCAGTGCTCGGGTGAAGTAAACGGTCTGCAAAATCTGCTGCCGCTCTTTCGACCCATTCTCGTGAGGATAGTCGATCTCCAGGAACGCAAGTGCTATGATCTCCTGTGGAAATCCACTTGTGCAGTTCGGCATAGTCATCATTTTGACGATGACACCATCCCATGCGACATACTTGGGCTCAGTCGATAGCTTCAGTGTGGCTTCCTTGTAAAAGCACAACTCGTGAGCCGTGAAATCTTGCGTCAGTCGCTCAGCTTCAGTATCTTCTTCGTTTTCATCCTGTGTTGGAACAAAGTCCATTTGCAAAATACGTCGATCCACGTACTTCTTGAGTTTCTTCACCTCGTTCTGAAAGGCGATCTCCGCATCAGCAGTAGTGGTCTTCTTGGCAAATCGACTCTTGAGCGCTTGGAAAGTTTCGTAGAAGTGAGACTTCTTGGAGGGATGAGTTGTTACCTGAGAGCTCTCGACCAGACTGCAATCGAGAACACCCAACTGCTCATCAAAATGTGAAATCTCCAAACCGGAGATGCAGATAATCGAGCCTTCTTTCCACAGATTCTTGTTTCCTCGTCGAAACACAAAGGAGGAGGATTTTTGAGTGGATCGCGATCGCTTTGGTTGTGTTGCCGTCGAGCTTATCGACACTGATGTGCCGGTCACTCGGATACTCATTATTCTGGAGCTGGAGTCAGTGACAAAGGCGTGCTCCACAAACGTCTTCTGCTCGGACCTGACGTTGCTCAGCTCTAAAGAGGGTAGTTCAGAGGGCTTCGAGCGATCTTTGGCGGTGCCGTCTACCGAGTTTGTCCCGGATGCTTGTAGCACGTACACACAAACGTCAACGATCATTTTCCGTTCACTGTTGGCAGATCCATCTTCCACAGACGATCTATACTGCTCAGTAGCCGCACCAATGCTCATGCAAGAGCGCGGATAGGTTCCAACGAGCTGAGAAAGTTGATCAGATCTGGATTGGTCTCCTTCTTCGACAGTCTCGCTGGCATCCAGCTCAAAGCGGCTTCCTTTGGTGGTGCTGAGACGAAGAAATACGCCTTGCGATGCCCCACCATCGATTTTCCAATTAACCGTAAGATTGCTGGCAAAATACTCCCGCCCTTCGACTAAATGCCCAGTCAGTAGGTCCTGGGATGGACGCCACATCGTTAACACACCGAAACACTTGGGCTGTCTTTTTTCCTCGATCGCTGGAAGTTCGTGGGTGCAAAGAACATCAAACTTGACGAATGGGGTTGGAAGAGGGACATCCAACTGGTCATGACCTTCGTAGTTTGACATCGCTTGGTCGTTGTCGTCCTCATCATCTTGTCCTGTGCCATTGCGCAATCTGGTCAGCTCTCCTCGCACATCATGATACAGCTGCATGTGCTCCTCGCAAAGAATCCGGGGTCCGATGGTATGATCTTTCGACTGAAGGTGCAGCACAGGAGATATGCGCAAGATCATGATGCGGACAGCACGAACCATGCCGCTGCCAACTTCCAAAGTTCTCATGGGAACGCTCTTTAGCAACTGGAAGCCAAGAAACGAACGCTCATTGGAGCTTGAATCGCCCTTGCCGTAAATCATTTGTTCCAACCCCAATGGAGTTGCAAAATCAGCACGACGGGTACTATTGAAATGGAGTTTCAAATAGGGCCATCGCGACAACTCTTCTTTCTCCAGCAGCGGGTGCTTCCACTGGTCGACGGTGACAGCGCACTCTAACGGATCCACTCCGTCAGTTGAATTCTGCAGCTGCGCGTTCCAAACAATGAGCTTCGAGCCAACAAGGCTGTGCTTATTGTGACTTTTCCACATAGCACGGCTCAATGCCAGGTCGCCCACTCCGTACACGCTGTACCAGCCATCAGTCAAGACAAATCCCAGGTTCCAATACTCAGGAAGAGTCAAATCAACATGCTCTTCTTGGTCACTGGGAAATGGGATGACTGCAGCTATGCAGAGCACCATACACGACACTGGACTGGCATCGCGATGGAGAATTTTCTTCACAATTGATCTCCGAACGGAGCACAAATCCTTCTGGTATCGCTTGTGAATTTGATACATGACTTGATCCTTCGTCAAATACTTCTCGAGCAGGAAAAGTGGGAAGGCCATCTCCATTGATGCCAACTTCCAGACAACCCATCGAAAATGGCTCAGGAACCACGCAAAAGTAGCGCCGATCGACTCCGACAAATAGCCCTTCGAAATCATCTCTTGATAAATCTCCTGAGGGCCACGATACATCGCTGGATCATACGTATCAAGACTGCCTTGCCGCAAATGAAGACTTCCTTTCTGTGGATGCAAATCAGAAGCGAACACCACGTAAACTGCTGTCGCAGCATTGATCGATTCCAACACGTGCTGGTGGAATGCTGATTTGTTTCCATCGGTGGCATGGGCTTGACTTGGAGTAGCAGGTGCATTCAAGTTCATCGACAAGAGCCTTTTAAACGAAATCTTCATCTCTTCGTGATGTGGGAAGGAGGTTGTTGCTTGTGCCGTGATCGCTTGCTTGTTGAGTTTAGGCTTTTTTGCCACGCTTGCCGCGATGTCTCTCATCTTCGTCGTGTCGGTCTTCTTTTGAATCGGTGGTCGAAAACGCTTTTTACCATCTCGTGGCGCCTTCGCTGGTTGTCGCAGCACCGATGACCTAGGATCAGAAGGAAGCACTGCAGCAACAGGTTCGTATGACCTAGGCGGCTTCCATTCTCCAGATCCACTTGCCAGAAGAGATCGTTTTGTCTGGTCAAAATGTTGATATGCTTCATCTTTAGCAGCCGGCTTTGCCTCGATGTGGTGGAGATCAGTTGAGTTGCCCACTTCAACTGGTTTCAATTTCGCTGAATGCAGCACCAGTTCATCAGACCGGGAGAGGTACTTGGTACGACTGTTTCTGGTAATATCATCCACCGCAGGTTTCAGCTCCACTTCCCCATCAGCCACAAGCACTTCATCGGTACACGCGCTCAATAACCCTTCGACAAGTTTCAGCTCGCCCACAGGATAACCACTTCTGACACCACCAGAACTATCAGCCACAAAATTATGAGATACTTCAACAGGACCCAATTGTGTGGAGGCGCCGTCTCGGTGGATAGAAGAAGGCAGCGACGACCGACGATCACCGTCATCTGCCGTACCACCGCCGCCACTCGCGCTCTCTCGACGGACAGAAGAAGACAGCGACGCACGACGA
>JAASGK010001091.1:0-12497 GCA_023334195.1 Globisporangium emineosum
AGATCTGAGGACAGATCCACCTTCATGTAATGGCTGGCTAAGGCCCATTACACCAGAGAAGATCTTGTGATCGCCTCTCGTTCAGTTGCAGAGCCAGAAGCATAAATAAAGCTCTCATTTGTTGGGTTCAAATAGATGGGATGTGGGATTTTTAACTGTTTTCCTCCTTATCTCACACAAATCCTCTATTACTTATTTAGAGGTTGATTTTTACCACTAAAGTATCAAAAATGACACTTTTCTATTTAGATAAAGAGTGTCGAGAAAAAAATGACAGCACTTCGCTCATATCAGCTAAGAAAGCTATTGGGATAGCTTCTCCATCTTCCTGCGATAGCTCATCTCGTTTGCGACGCTTTCTAGACGTTTGTAGGCACGTTTGATACTGCCAAGCAGCCCTTGGTAGCTTGTGCGTGAGCTTTAAAGCCCACCAAAATGAGCCGAGTAGCAGCTCAACGAACGGCTCGGCTGCTCGTGCAATCTTTGGCGACGCTTGCGGTCCGACCATTCGTACAGCTAGCTCCGGAGACGGTGCTCTGTGTTGACAAGCTGTAGCAACAACCCGATTAGAAAAAAAATGCATACCTATTGAGAAAATGCTTCCACTGTCAGGGACTCATGCACACCAGGAAGCTGCCTTCAACCCGTAAATGTGCATGGACTGCTGTGATAAATTGCAGTCATATCCAACGTGTTTTATTGGCTGGATTCTTGGCCAATCAGCGGCAATGTTCGCGGAAAATTAATACCTCCACAAAAATGATATTCTACGAAAATACGGTGTTGCTCACATAGGGTTGGGGTTAATTTTACGCTGTTGGGTGCAAAACGGATACCATACAAACATCAAGATAAAGTGAGGGCACTAAACCGAGTGGCGACCAAAATCGAATGATTGTCTTCTCACCATTGTGGTACACACCCAATAGCATTAGAAATTCAGTAAAAATGAGTACGAAATAGGCAGGAGTCTCTTCTTTGTCGGCATGTGCTCAAAATTGTGATTGCTTTGTGCATGTCGAGATTTGATCATTTTTCTTTGCCATTTGAATGACAGCACTAAACTGAGCGCTTACGTTACCGGTATTTGAACATTTGTTCAGATAAATCGTCACTTTCTCCCTCATTAAAATTGCTAAAATGTCATTTTTTGTGGTACTCATTTTGGAAAAACCACACAACCATTTTTGAAACGCTTCGCTAAAGTGCGATTCAGAATTGGAGATTAAAAACTCTCAATTTTGATATTGAAAATATTAATTTATGGGATAATGACTGTCAAAAAGAATCCATTTTTTATAGTGACGAAAGTGAATAGTATAGACATTTGTATGTTGTGGCGACTTTTTGCATTTCGGCGGGGGTGGGCATATTAATAACCAAAACAACAACGGAGCGAGTCGATGTAAAAAGAATTGTCATAGATATCAATTTTGGGGAAATACAAATGAAAGGAGAATCAGAAAAGAGCGAAAAACACGAAAAAGTCATCTATTTTTGTGGAAACTACGGTATTGTTGACGCGGGTAGGGGTTGTCTCTGTCTGCGACACGCGCAGTACGGTAGATTGTATGCGAGGGCGGAACCATCGTTGTTTTTCTTCTCCGCGTTTTGAACTGAAAGAGACACGTCACTTGATTTAATTATGCAGTGCCTGTAATCTTTACTTTTATATTCGTGCTTGGAATCAGACTTTTCTCGACCCAAAAATAGGTGGTTTACCCAACTTTTAGATTCAGACTGCAATCAGTCAGATTAACCGATTATTTCCTCCATAATAACCATTTACAAGCTGTTTGGTCTTTAGGACTCCCAATGGCTCAAAACAATAATAGGGGCGTTTTTAGACAATATTCTGGACACGCTTGTATGGGTTTTGGTATATTAAGGTGTTCGGAATATTGTCGGCTTTTTGTGGGTACACTCATAACCGACAATATTCCGGACACCTTAATATAGCAATACCCATACAAACGTGTCCGGAATATTGTCTAAAAATATCAAATAGGGATTCCGATGCAAAAAACCGCTAGCTGATTTGATCGGTTTTGGTTTTTAACCACATCAAATGACAAAATTTCGGCAAATCAGCAAAAGTGCTGGAAAGCAAACAACTTCAGTCGAACGTTTTGAACACGGTGCCTCTCTCTCTCTCTTTCTACAGTGCAAAATACAAAATACAACACTTCATTTTGTCATTGTCCTGTCCACTTGATTTTAGAATGGTGTACTTTTAGCCGTTACACAGCTCATCCTAACGAGCGATTCAAAAGGCTGTATTACCTGTCTAAAACCGCACATCACATCTGCTGTTTTCCATTAAAATTGCTTTTATGATGCAAATATCTATTCTCTTTTGACTTGGATTTAGAATTCTCCGAAACCAATTTTGTTCAATCCTCCGTTGCATTCATCCTCTCACTCAGCATACGCTAACCCATTGAACAGAATAGCATTCCGCCGATGGAGGTTTTCGAATCTGCATCTAATTGGCTAGTTTGCATTTTGACCCATATGATTGGCTGGAACATGCGGATTAGGGGTGTACCATCACTCTCAATCGCGATCGCTCATCGTTTCGCTCGCCCACCCACCACATATTCAACTTGCGGACCAGCCAGCATCATCCGTCCACATTCTTCCTCCTCCGTCAGCACTCGCCAACTTGCGCCGTCGCCAGTAGCTCAAGAAGAAGCTAAAGATGCGCATCGTCCAACCCACAGCTGCTACTGCTGCTGCACTGCGCAGCGCACTCGTGTCTTTCCGCACGGCGACGAAAAGATCTCTTCGTCCTGCTGGGCCGCTCCAGCAGTTCAGCAACACCTACCAGCAGCAGCAACAACAACACCACAACAGCTACTGGCGGCACGAACGTAGCTCTTCATTTACAAGGGGGCTCGCAGTCGCTGGTGTTGCGACCGGGCTCACTACTGCAGCGCTCTGTGAAGCCAACGCGAAGAGAGAAGAAGAAGAAGATGAAGACGAGAAGCAGCCCCCGCTCACCCCGGGCGAAGTGGACCCGGCGCTCCCGACCTACACGCTCGAGGAAGTGCAGGAGCACACAGGCGCGAAGAAGACCGGTGTTTGGGTGGTCTACAAGCACGGCGTGTACGAGATCACCAAGTTCATTGCGTCGCACCCGGGCGGCACCAAGATCCTGCTCGCCGCGGGCAAGTCCATCGAGCCGTTCTGGCAGCTGTACGCGGCGCACAACCACGAAGACGTGCACCGCATCCTCGAGAGTCTGCGCATCGGCAACCTGTGCGAAGAGGACGTGCTCGTGCTGGAGAAGTTGCGCAAAGAGCGATACGGCGACGGACCGTACAGCCACGACCCGACGCGCCACCCGGCGCTCAAGGTGAACTCGAGCATGCCATTCAACGCCGAGCCGCCGCCGGAGCTGCTGATGGAGTCGTTTATCACACCGAACGATTTGTTTTTCGTGCGCAACCACTTGCCTGTTCCGACTGTGAACATCGACGACTACAAGCTCGAGATCTCTGGCATTGGGATCGGCAAAGACAAACAAATCTCGTTTACAATGGACGAGCTCAAGACGAAGTTCAAGCACCACACAGTCGCCACGACGATCCAGTGCGCAGGCAACCGTCGCGCCGAGATGTCCGGCGTCAAGCAGGTGAACGGCTTGAGTTGGGACACAACCGCGCTCTCGACTGCCAACTGGACCGGCGTACTGCTCTCGGACGTCCTCGCAAGCCTCGGGGTGAGCGAGGAAGACTGCCGCCCGATGCACGACTGCGACGTCGCGGAGAACATTGGCACGTGCGATGACTGCAACTGTATCATCCAGCACGTGCAGTTCGAAGGGCTCGACGTCGACACGGAAGGTAAGAGCTATGGCGCGTCGATCCCGTTCTCCACGGCGGTCGACCCGCGCAAGGACGTGCTGCTCGCGTTCGAGATGAACGGCGAGCCGATCCCAAGAGACCATGGGTACCCGCTGCGCGTGATCGTGCCGGGCACCGTCGGCGCACGCAACGTCAAGTTTGTGCACCGCATCATCCTGTCGAACGTGGAGAGCCCGAGCTTCTGGCAGCAGCGCGACTACCGCGGGTTCCCGCCGAACGTCGACTACTCGCGCGAGGACTACTGGAAGTTTGCCGGCGAGTCGATCCAGGAGCTGCCCGTGCAGTCTGCGATCACGGAGCCAAAGAACGGGTCCGTGCACACTGTGGAGGACGACAGCGACTCGTCCGTAGTGACCGTGAAGGGCTACGCATGGAGCGGCGGTGGCCGCAACATCATCCGCGTGGACGTGTCTGCCGACGGGGGCAAGACGTGGAACCCGGCGGTGCTGAACGAGTCCGGGCGGCGCCAGAAGTACAACCGTGCGTGGGCGTGGACCCCGTGGGAGATCGACGTGGAGGTCCCGCCGGGCACAAAGAACCTGGACATCACGTGCAAAGCTGTGGACTCGTCCTACAACGTGCAGCCGGACACAATCGCGCCGATCTGGAACATGCGCGGCGTGCTCAACAACGCGTGGCACAAGGTGGGCGTCGAGATTGTGGTTGAGGCCTCAGATGATGAAGAGGAAGATGATGATGAAGCAGAGGAGAGCAAATAACGACGCACGGTTGCACAGTGTGACCTCATAGACGGATATTTGTATAACTGCACAGCATGTTTACGTTGGTTGACATGCATCGAATGGGTGGCTATCAATAGCCCGAGCGTTTGTGTATATTTACAGCCAAACATGCGCACCATTGAGCATTGAACACAAGGCACATGAAGACTTGGACGTCCGGCTTGACTAGTTTGCTATTCATCACATCGTCCCCGCCAGCATGGACGACATTTTCGACGACTCACTTGCGCCGGACGAGAACGGGATCCTCGACCTCCAGGACAAGCACTGGGTGACGCTGGACGAGGTCGTCTGGACTCACGTGCACTCGATGCTCGTGCTCAACGTGTCGCGCAACCAGCTCGTGCACATCCCGCCCGACGTCGGCAACTTGCTGCTGCTGCGCGAGCTGCTGCTGAGCAACAACCGCATCTCGGCGCTGCCCAAGCAGATCGGCAACTGCATCCAGCTGCGGAAGTTGGACCTGCACCGCAACCGCCTGACCGAGATCCCCAGCGAGCTCCAGTACTGCGAGCGCCTTGAAGAGCTTGATGTGTCCTACAACGAGCTGGTGACGCTTCCCGCGGAGCTCGGGCGTCTCCAATGGCTGCGCGTGCTCAATGTGCACCACAACAAACTCACGTCGCTGCCGCACACGCTGTGCGAGTGTCCGAGGCTCGAGGAGCTCGGCTGCGAGGACAACGCCGGGCTCGAGGACATCCCCGAGTCGCTGCGCGGCAACACGAAGCTCGTGCTCTGGATCTGCGCCACCATGAAGAAGCATCGCGCGCAGGTGGCGGAGCTCGTCGACATCAACACGGAGCTGGAGCGCATGGCTCGCCTGGGCGACGAGGAGCGACTGAAGCTGCGCGAGGAGATCGCGCGACTGCAGCGGGAGAAGGCGGTGCTGGAGGCCGAGCGGCCACACCACTACCTCTTCGTGAAGAAGCACGTGCTGCACGCGACGTCGCAAGTGTGCGCGGTAATGTGAAACAACATGGCTACACAAAAGGCAAGTATTGCTTCTCGTTGAAGTAGCGCTAAAAAGAAGCAGTGTGTGTATTGTATACTCCGGAAAGTGATATACGAGGAGTTGAGTTTATTTAACCCAAGGTGGGTTTTAGAATCTAAAAGCTTTAATAACGCTTGTAATTCGAATCTCAGCGTTTCTCACTCAAGACGGGAGAAAGTCCAGTAACCCAGCATGGGTTTTAGACTATTAAATAACAACTCAATCCGACAATTCTAATCCGAGCTTGCTCCCGCTCTGCGCTCCCATCCCCCCTCAAAAAGGGCGGGAAAACGCAAAAATTGAAAATCCGAATGTGACTACCCGGTCAAGCTCGATTTGAATTTTATCTTCCCGGTAGATTCCTCCTCACTCTGCCGCTTTTCACCCCGCGCGCGCAACCGCTTCCTCTGCTGTCCAAAGCGGATTCCCCAAAGGCGCGAAGGAAGGACGGCACGAGCGAAGGCGATTCGACATGGAGCTGCAGCAGGACGCGCTGGACGAGGCCTTCCGCCGCCACAAGAACTACTTCCAGCACTTTCTCGAGAACGAGGTACGCTGCTAGTGCGCGCTATGGGCGTTAACGCACCGTATTAACGCGACCGTGGATTGAATGATGTATAGGATGGGTTTGGGAACTACTCGGAGAAGCTGCGCGCGATGATGAGCCAAAAGAACTCGCGCCTCGCGGTCGACCTCAACGACCTGCGCGAGTACGACAGCTCGTTCACGGACCCGGCCACCAGCGGACAGGACAATATCGCCGACCGGTACGTCGTGTGAAATTAGAAAGGCGCCGCGTGCTTTTATTAAGTCGCATTTCATCGCTGGCTGACGTTGTTATTGGTAATATGGCGTTATGCATGACGAAATGCAGAATCCTGCGCAGTCCGATGGAGTACGTGCCGCCGTTTGAGGCTGCCGTGAAGGACTTGGTGTTCAACTACGACAGCATGTACGGCAGCAAGGAGCAGGAGTCGAGCAAGGACATGATCTTCCACGTCGGCTTTGAAGGGGACTTTGGCCACCACAACGTCAACCCGCGTGGTCTGCTCGCGTCCTACCTGTGCCAGATGGTGTGTGTGCAGGGCATCATCACCAAATGCTCGGCGGTGCGCCCGAAGGTCGTCAAGTCGGTGCATTTCTGCAAGGAAACCAACGCGATTCTGTACCGCGAGTACCGCGACAACACGTCGCTCTCGGGGCTCCCGACGTCCAGCGTCTACCCGACCAAGGACGAAAATGGAAACTTTCTGGAGACCGAGTTCGGTCTCTCCCAGTACAAGGACTACCAGATGCTGAGCATGCAGGAAACCCCCGAAACCGCGCCACTCGGTCAGCTGCCGCGCTCTTGTGATGTGATCGTTGAGAACGACCTCGTCGACAAGTGCAAGCCTGGTGACCGCGTCCGCATCATCGGTATCTACCGCCCTCTCGGTGGTAAGTCCGCCGCTGAATCCACCGCGGTGTTCCGCACGGTCTTGATCGCCAACAACGTCCAGCTTTTGGGCAAGGAGGTGAACGGCATCGTGATGTCCACTGAGGATCTGCTCAATGTGAGAGAATTCGCCAAGCGCGAAGACGCTTTCGACATTCTTTCGCGCTCCATCGCCCCGTCCATCTACGGTCACGCGGAGATCAAGAAGGCGCTGTTATTGCAACTGCTTGGCGGTGTGGAAAAGAACCTTGAGAACGGCACGCATCTCCGTGGTGACGTCAATGTGAGTAAACTTCCTGGCGCTGCTGTTGTTGACTTATGCAAACTACAAAATGTCTAATGTTTAAATTGCCTCGTGATCCAGATTCTGATGGTCGGTGATCCGTCGACGGCCAAGTCGCAACTCCTCCGCTTCGTGCGAACGATTGCGCCGCTCGCTGTAAACACTACGGGTCGAGGTTCGTCTGGTGTCGGTTTGACGGCTGCGGTGACCATGGACCCAGAAACCAAGGAGCGAAGACTGGAAGCTGGCGCCATGGTGCTTGCTGATCGCGGTATCGTCTGCATTGATGAGTTTGACAAGATGAGTGAAGCCGATCGCGTGGCTATCCACGAAGTCATGGAACAACAGACTGTGACCATCGCCAAGGCTGGCATCCACGCCACTTTGAACGCGCGATGCAGTGTCTTGGCGGCGGCAAACCCAGTGTACGGCCAGTACAACAAGAACAAGAAGCCTCAGGAGAACATCGGCCTCCCAGACTCGCTGCTGTCTCGTTTCGATCTGCTGTTCGTGGTGCTCGACAAGCTCGACCGAGGCGCTGACAGAAACATTTCCGACCACGTGCTGCGCATGCACCGATACACCCGCGCGGGCCAAGAAGGCATTCCTTTGTCGTTCGAAGTGAGCTCCACCGACCACATGGCGCTGCTGAAGGACACTGGCGACAACTCGGACGCGGCAGACTCCATCTTCCAGAAATACGACCCCCTCCTCCACGGCGGCTTCCAGTCTTCCTCATACGCGGGAAGTGGCAACGGAATCCTCACATTGGACTTTTTGAAAAAGTACATTTATTACGCCAAGACTCGTTTCCAGCCAGTGTTAACGGACAGCGCGATCGATTTGATCGCGGAAGGCTACGCGGAGTTGCGCTCGCAGCAAAACGCGCGAACGCTTCCAGTGACGGCGCGTAGTTTGGAGACCCTGATTCGTCTCGCGTCGGCGCACGCGAAGGCTCGTTTGAGCAAGTCGATCGAGAAGGAGGATGCGGAGAAGGCGATGGGCTTGATGAGCTTCGCGTTGTACCACGAAGCGTCCGAGCCAAGTGTGAGCGACGAGAAGGCTCCTGTTCCGGACCACCACATGCCGATGGCGGACGACGAGCCAAGTCTGTCAGTGCTGAAGACCGTCGACCCAATCGACGACGAACTTGACGCCCCTGCGACGCCTGTCAAGGACGAGAAGATGAAATCTGAGTCCAGGAAACGTGACCACGCGTCGTGGAGGTTCGTCATTGTCTTTTATTCCCCTTCTTGGTGTGTTTCAGGGTTTGTACTAACTGGTGTGCTACGTACTGTATCGCTTTGCTCTTTGTGACTGCAGTGTGGACGAGCTCGCGGATGAAGTCTGCGGCGTGCTGACCGACATGGTCGGCGAGGGACAGAACGGCGACGACGACGACGGGTTCCCACTGACGGACGTCCTGGAACGCGTGAATAGGACACGCGCCCGCAACGACCTTGTGGCGCGCACAGAGTTAGAGAAGGTGCTGATCTCCTTAGAAGAGCAGAACAAGTTGATGTACATCCGCGACGGCGACGATCCGGTGGTGATGCTCATTTAAGAAGAACGAACGACAGGAAGGGAGAGAAACAGACAAGCACTCAAGGCACATTCAGAAAGCGACATGAGCGAGTTACACAGCACTGTGAAATTGATTTATATGGTATATTTGGGTCACGACTACTGCATCCAGAGTTGAGTCAGTCTTTCGTTTGCTTCTTCGCCTGACAACTTGATGGTGAGTGTGGCTCGTGCGTTTCTCTATCGTCCTCCTGGAAACCACCGCTCTTGCTCTCGCTGTTCTTGTAGTGGATCAGCGTGACGTCCATGTACTCGTCCATGCCGCTGAACGCCTGGAAGTGGCGCCACGGGTTGCTGCTAATGTCGTGGTCGCTCGCTTTGACGCCGCTGCCCTTCATCTTCGTCTCGTGCTCCTCGTCGTTATGCTGTGCTCTGGCGTTCTTCTTGGAATCGTCATCGCGTGAAGGAGCAGGCGGCGGTACGTGAACAGCGAAGCATCGGTAGAGGGGGAAGCACGTCACAGTGCGAGGCGAAAGAGGGGCGCGTACTACCAGCACAAGCGGTAGATTTGCGCAGCGGCGGATGCTTCTGCTGGGAAGAAGTGTCGCCATTCGCAGCATTTTCATTTTGTATCAAGCGAACAACCCCCTGATTCCCATCAGACTCAGACACCAGCTCTCCCTGTTTAACAGTAAAATAAACATTCTGAGTCGGGCCTCAGAACTCAGAATGATTGTTCGCTCAGTCAGCTTGCATACTATGCGCCACGTCGGTCGCGTCGCACCATTTTTTGAAAGCCATTAGAGCAATCGGAGAGCTCAGCGCAGTCGCCAACTCGCTCTCGCCCGCCCACGCCCGCCTTCCTCCTGTCTCCTGCCAACCAGATGCTGCTCCGCACGCCGCTCCAATCCGCTGCCCAGCGCGCGCGCAGCTCCCCATACGCCTGCCCGTCCGTCGCTGTCGTCTCCACCGCCACCTCCAGCGCAGGAGCAGCAGCAGCGCGCGTGCCAGGAAGACGTATTTTCTGCTCGGCGACGAAAGAGGGCGTCTCCAAGAGCGCCGCGATCCCGCTCCAGGTCGGCCTCGCAGCAGGCGGTATCGCGGGCGTCATCTCGGCGCTCACAGGCGTCGGCGGCGGAATCATCCTGATCCCGGTATGTGGGTCGTTGTTATGTTCATGTCATGCCAATCCATGCCATCCTATTAACTAACGTGTGCAATTTGGAACCGATTGGTTACAGACCCTGGCCAGGTTCACGACGCTTCCACAGCAGGCTATCAACGGCACGTCGATCGGCGCGGTCACGCTCAGCGCATCGATCGGCGCGTGGAACCACTTTGAGTCCGGCGCGTGCAACTACCCGCTGGCGTTCATGACCACGATCCCGGCGATCATCTGCACGCGCTACGGTGTGCAGACCGCGCAGCGACTGAGCAGCAAGCGCCTGTCACTCGTGGTCGGCGCCGCGATGCTCGCGTGCTCGCCGTTGATCTTCCTCAAGAACAGCGCGTACTTCCCAAAGTGGAACACGAGCGCGGACCCGCTCGACCTTCAGTTCTACGGCCAGCCGCTCGGTGCCGACCAGACCGTGCCGTACACTGAGCGTGTCGAACGTGACCTGCCGGGTTTCGCGGCCGAGAACGCAAAGTACCTGCTCGCTGGCGCCGGCGCGGGCTTCATCTCGGGACTCTGTGGTCTCGGCGGCGGCATCCTCATCACGGCGTACCTCACGGCCGCGAGCGACATGCCGCAGGAGCACATCATCGGTACGTCGCTGCTGTCGATTGTGCCCACGGCGGCGGCGTCCACGTACCACAACGTGAAGGCCAAGGCGATCCACATCCCCACGGCCGTGCGCGTGGGCGGCGCGCTGGCCGTGGGCGTCTACGTGACGTCCAAGTACGTGACCCACGACGTCCCGGAGGACGTGCTGCGCGGCATCCTGGGCACAACGCTCGGCGCCGCGGCGCTCGTCATGATGCGTCGCGCCCTGTAGACTTTAGAGCTCTTCGGTTTTGCTTTCGTTTTGTTTATTTCGCTTTTCTTTGTTAGAGGCTACGTACGTACGTACTTACTGAAATGATTCTCCATCCACATACAAAACTGTTCTTGTTGACTTTGATGATCGATTGCGTCTACACCTGCTACTTGTTGCTCTTCTTCTCGTACACGGGCTCCATGGTGACCGGGTCGACACCAAAGAGCTCCACGTAGTCCACCGTGGGCACCCAGCCGGTCGTCATCTGCACGAACACGCGGCGCAGCACCACGTCGCGCTTGCCGCCGATCACGGTCCTCGCCTGCACGCGGCCCTGGTCGTCGAGCGACAGCACGCAGTCGCGGTCCTTGAGCGACGAGAGCACCACCGCGTAGGTCTCCTTGAGCGTCGTGTGCGGCGAGCAGGACGCGCCGTACGCCGTGTTGCGCTCGATCATGTTGAGGTCTTCGCGCGGCGCGCCGTCCTTCTCGTACATGATCCAGTACACCTCCAGCGGCTTGGCCGGGTCCAGCTTCTTGCTGCCCTTGTTCACTTGGCCCGCGTACACGACCGTATTGGAGTTCTACATGCGATAATGCCAATAGCAAGACGAGTGCGACGTGTGAGCATCAGCGGGCCAATATGAGCTAAGACATGAAATGATAAAGGACGCACCGTGCTGCGCTGGATGATGAACGCCACGTTCGGCTCGACCTTCGCCACTTTCTGGAGGTGTTCGTCCACCGGCAGCGACTTCTTCGCTGCTGCTACACTGGCACTCGCACTCGCAGCCTTATCGCCAGCGCTCTTGGTCTTCTTCTTCTTCTTCTCGGACGGCTGCTTCTCTAACGAAGCCGCCGCTGTCCCTGTTGTTGCTGCTGCGCTGTCATTGCTCTGTGTCGCTGTCGTCTTCTTCTTCTTCGCGCTGCCGCCCGTCTTGCCCTTCTGCAGCAGCTTCTGTTTGTCCTTGATGAGCGCATCGACGTCCTGGAGCTCCTGCTGGATCTTGCTCTTCTTGGCCTCGAGTTCGCGGATCTCGCCCTGCAGCAGCTGCTGGAAGTCCTGCTGCTCGCGGCGCAGCGCCGCCTCCAGCGCCTGGATCTTCACCTCGCGCTCGTCCAGCTCACCCTGCAACGCGCTCACCACGATCTGCGCCTGCTCGGTCGTCTCGTTCCCCCACAGCCAGCTCATCGTGCGTGTGCGTCGTCTGTGTCTCGATCCTGCTCGCAATATTGGGCAATAAATGTGACACGTGGCGGAATGATTCGAAAAAGCCAGCGAGTGTTGATTTTGCCACTTTGTAAAGCGAAAACTGGCGACTTTGTCGTTTTCAATCATCTGACGGAATGTCCCGAATATAAACCCACACCCGATTAAACCTCGCATCAACTTAACCGAGACCTAAACCTAGCCAAATGAAGTAAAACTAGCCTCATGAATCGGTAATCGGGTTTTTCAAATCAAATCTTCGCCTCATGGCTCAGTGGAACGTACTGCAGCAGTTTTTGGCCGGCATCAATATTTGGCCGGAGAAAAAATCCACCAATCAAAACCCGAAATTTCACTATAGAATGGTTTGATTGGACAGCCAGTTTTTACAGCAATTCGTGGCCGATCCCAAGCGCGCAAAGTGAAACTGGTCAGTTCGCGCCAAAAGCAAAATGGCGCGGAAC
>JAASGK010001092.1:0-12497 GCA_023334195.1 Globisporangium emineosum
CAACAGTGTAAGCCTCGCGCACTCTTTGCTCTTCTTGTTCTTCTTTGGCTTTGGCAACGAGTGTCGTGATCTGCGCGCCATCCTTCGAAGCCGTGAACTGCAACGAGCCGCAGAGGAGCGAGGCTTGACCTGTGTACACGGCGCTGAGCACACCCATACCCCGTGACCGCTTGAAGTTGTATTGGACGCTTTTAATGTTGTGCACAAAATCATCAAGGAAGGTGTGCACTTCAGTTTGTATGCGGTGCCTAGTGTCCAAATTGTTTGCTCCTTATATTTTGTAGATTTCGTTCGCGGCTGAGGGGAACAGTACGAATTTTGCTGATGATCTGTCGTCAAGTGTGGGCGACCGACCAACAGTTTGCAATGAGGCGCTTATGTAACCATTGTTTACATTTCTAGGCTTTAGGTAGGTTTCAATATTCACGAATAATAGTGCATCTCCCAGCGATTTTGGTGCAACAATTGTTGGGAATGCGAAAATAGATGACATTTTCAACGAATCTTCCGCTGTGTTGTCGATAATGTCGATAATGAGAGCTCTTGTCTTGGCTTTACTATGACCATACAACAGCGCTGTGTAATCAGATCGACAAAGAGAAAAGGAGTGCCTTTCAAACTATGTGAAAGCGCATGCACATGCGCGAACGAGAATGAGAGCGGCAAGCACGGATTTGAGGAGCGGCGTGAAGCCGCGGGTGGCGCAGTGTATTCGTGGTTACTATACAGTGTGTTCTCTCGTGTTCGTTGACGCCCTGCGCTCGCTGTGCGTATGTGTATATACGTCAAGGGTCTTTCCGAAGGGAGGGGATATCCTGTCGCTATCGGAGCTCTTCCATGGTCTTCTTCGACGACACCTTGAGCTTCGCAGCAGTCTTCGCGTAAATGGATTTCATCAAGCGCGACAGGTTCTTCTTCTGCGGCTCCCCGTCGTCCTCGTCTGCTGCTGCGTTACTATTCTTCTGCTGGAACTGCACATACTCACGCTCCGAGTAGAATAGCTCGGCCTTGTCGTACGACTGTCGCGGCAGCACCAGCACCTCGGGCTCTTCCTGGAACGACACGCTCTTCCGCTTTGCGCGTGATGACGACTCACCTGTCTGATTGTTGATGCTGGTGGGCTCTGGCTGCTGTTTGCTATCATGTTTCCCAGCAGCGCAGGTGGCCGCGACCGGGCTCTTGCTGCTGAAGCTCTGGTAGTACAGCGCCGTGACCCATCGCACGATCTCTTTCTTCTGGTGAATGCGCACAGTGATCACCTTGCCCGTGTCGCTCGAGCGGATGTAGACGCATTCGTGGTCAAAGCCAAAGACGCTCTCGTTCGGGCTCCTCGCGCGCACTTCCATATGAATCACCTCGCTCGGTGGCGTGTGGCGTTTGTAGTCTTGGCGGCGCTCGTAGAGCTGCAGCGTTCCCGGGAGCAGTACTGCGTAGAGCCATCGCGAGCAGACCTTGCCTTTCGCCTTGGCCGACGAAGAGCTCTTGGATGCAGACGAAGGCGACGATGACGAGCGCTTGTTGTTGTGGCGACCCCCATCCTCCTCGATGCGCACGAAGCCCGTGAGCGGGTAATGCACCGGCACTGTCGCGGCAGGCGACGGCGGTGAATGCGGCGGCGCTGCTGTTGCTGCTATCACTGTCGCCATATTTGCTCCCGTGCTCTTGTGGGCTGGTGCCTGTGTGTCTTGGCGGTTCTTGGTCTCCGCGTGTGGCCTTGAGCGCGAATTGCAAAGTGAGGAGTGCTGCTGAGTCGGCGCGCAGACAGACGTTGAAGTCCACTCTGCTGGTCTGTGTTTACCTCCTGTCAGGTCAGTGTAGGGGACCTGAGGGCCTGGGGACTGGGGACTACCAAGGGAGAAGAGCAGACGGACGGAAAACAGCTGGGAATCCAGCAAAAAGGCACACAATGAAAAATGGCAACAAAAGAGAGTGACTGTTAGAACAAACTGAGGTATCCGGCCAATGATTCGTATAGTTTTGTGTGTTTTTGTTGGAGTGACAAACATTTGCTGCGGGGTTAGTGTTGTATAGGGTGTAGAAAAAAAGACGTCTCACTCCCATTTTTATTCGGCTATACTAGAAAATGTAGAAAAAAGGCACCAAAATGTATACAATTTGTATATCCAGTTTGTCACAACAGAATAAAATGAATAAATGCCAAAACGAATAACACCAATTGGATTCCCATATATTTTCCAGGTGCAAGTAGAACTGGACCAAGGTGACCTCGCTTGTAGCGTATTCGAATTGAACGTGGGATGGCGCTCAAGATGGTATACGAAACCCCTTCGCATACAAAAATCAAGACTAATAAACTGCACTCGCGTCTGGATTTCGAGATTTTACAAGGCACGTACCTCCCCAAGTAGGTTTACTTTTGTTTTGCCCCTTTTTCACTCGCAAAGTCGACAGAACATCAGCGACAAGTGACAAAGCAAGACGACCAAATACTGGCGCATGTGGAAGGAAGACTAAGCACGAAAATCCACAGTCGAGGCGCCTTGTAGCGACTGTGGATTGCAAGAGGTGTATGCAAATGCAGCAACTGACAGTGGTGCGTAATACTGAACGGCAAAGCATGCGACGCGCTCAGGCTGTGCGTGGGAATGTGTCCGTCCTATTTTTGCGTAGAGCTCCTCTCCTGAGGAAGGGAGTCATGTGATTTCCCTGTTAAGTCGACGTCGATCCATCAAATCGCGGAGAATTTTGCCCGTTTAGAGGCTTGAAAGAGCCATGCGAGATGGACGACTCAACTCGTCCAGTTTTGAAGTTGCGCTTTTTCATTTGGTTCTCGATTTTCGAGAACGAATGAAAAAGGACAGGACAACGCTCCAGGAAATTTCCCGTGTTTATCGTCCATGGATTACCAGGTATGCCCATGTATTTGTGTATAGTATACGAAAATATGGTTAATTTGGAACATAAAAGGAGGTAATTAAGAGTGGCTGACTAGCGGGCCCTGCGGGCGCAAAAATTTAACGCGTTACAGCGCATCGCCTGCGGTTAGCTCACTTGTATTGGCCAACGAGCTTCTACCACCAAAGGTCAATGGCAGACATATACAGCTTTTGCAAAGTGCCACAAAGTTCAAGGCGCTTTCGTCAATTCTTCGTGGCCAACGCTTTAAAGTGTACAACAAGTATAGATGGATAAAGAAAAACCTGGGTTGTTGTTTTACTGAATAAAAACCGCAACTTCAAGAGTGAACTTATCAAGGAGTACCGTAAACTGTACAGTATTGCTCATGTTGGAGATGTCCAACGGTGTGTTCCCCTGCTCAGCTGGATTTTCTACAGTACTGTTCCTCAATATGCACCAGGTACACTATAATACACCTCGCAGATCTAATGAATCAGAATAATGCACGCCACCCTATTCTTAATTATGAACCAATTGATTTTCGTTTTCCGTAAACCTCTTTATTATAATAACCTTCCTCTATCACTATTTCACATCAGGTGGTGCATATACTGCATCTTCGTACTTTGCAGAGTCGATACAGTCAAACGTACGATGTACAATTAATGTAATATTTTATGTCTACAATTGTAAATATCGGACTCTTCATTTTATGTTGCACTAGCGCAACGCTTCTAGAGGGAGCGAGTCCCAGTTGCGGGTAAGCAACGTAATAAGAGCGACCACGTTGCAAGCAACACAAAATCACAGTGAATACAACAGAGCAAGCAGCATGGACCGCAAGTGGCACGTGGAACTGAACGAGGCGCGCGAGAGCGACCTCCCAAGCAAGCTCGAGCCCATCGGCTTCTGCAGAGGCGTCATCGCGGAGAAGGTGCGTGTGTATGTGCTCCTTGCAGTGTCTTGTAGCGTCTTGCGCTGTTTGTTGTTGTTGCACAATGAAAAAGTGAAAGAGGGGGCATTTTTTTCCTAATGGAATGTGATCATGTTTGTTGCTTGAGCAGGAGTCCAACAATGCAGTGGCGAAGACTGCGTCCAACACCCGTGAACTCAAGAAGAAGGTGCGTTGGTGTGTGTGAAAGGGCTGCTGGTTGAAACCAAGTAGCTACCAGTAGCGCGATCTCCTCGTGCAAATCTGTGGGGGGACATGTGTGTGTGGGTCTAACACGCAGGTACTGTGCCATTGCTGTGATCTTTGTTGTGTTTGCTGCAGCGCGCGATGGAGATCGGCATGGCGCCGTTCAAGAGTTTGATGCAGACAGGCTTCATGATGTGGATGAGCGGATCGTCCGTCAACATCTTCAGTATCATGGTCACTGGCATGATCATCATGAACACAATCAAGTCGCTGCTCAACATCCAGACCTGTACGTGCTCTGTTTCATCTCCATGTCGACACTATCATACTGTGCTTTGTGCTCACATCTCTGCTCTTTTTCTCATCTTGCTTTGTGTGTCTGTGTGTGCGTAGCGTTCACGTCCGTGAACGACGGCGTGATCGACCTCGTGCAGCCGAAGCTCGTGTACGTCGCGGGCAACGTCGCGAACGTGGCGATGGCGCTCTACAAGTGCGCGAACATGGGGTTGCTCCCCACGACAGCGGCAGACTGGACGTGGCTGCTGCCGATTAAGCAGGCGCTCGAGACCTCGGCGTACGCGTTCGACCAGTAGTTCCGTCGCAAGTCAAGTAAATATCCATTTTCAGATTGCGTCGAAGAGAGAGAAGAGATCAACCACGCCGCAATATGCACGTATTTGGTATGAACTGCATGCATGAATGTCCATCACGCGAGAGCTCGACAGGAATTTCCGATACATAAACGATCACTGTTATCATGTTAATACGTTGCGCGTCTCTTCCTTGAGCGCTTCTTTTCATACCAAAACTGCGAAAATGGACGCCATCGTCACGAGAGTTCCTATCCCCTCGCTGGTCCCATTCTCGCTCTTCTCGCCCGTGGCTTCTCACTACGACAGCAAAAAAAAGACAAAACTCACTATATGTCAGCCGCTCGACTAGGACATGTTGCGGCCACCAGTGTGCGCCGGACAGCGGTACTCTTCCGGCAGCAGCGAGCGCTGCAGCGCGTTGAACGCAAACACGCGACGACCCGTGTTCTTGAGCGCGTTCTCGATACGCACACCTTCGGAGCGCATAACCGACACGATGCCGGCCTTCTTGGCGTCCGGCAGATGGTGATTCTGCACCAAGATGCGGCCCTGCTCCAGTGTCACGGACATGCCCGTGCGGTCCTTGGCGCTCTTGCACACTGTCACGCGACCAGCCGAGATGCGCCGACACAGGTCCGAGCTCAACTGCAGGATCTCCGGTCGCTTCTTGCGCGTCTGGCGAGAGAGCGAGATGAGCTTCTCGAGCTTGTTCAGGATGCGCGTCACTTCTTCGCGCGACGGCACATCACGGGACAGAGCCGCACTAAACGGGCGAGCAACGCCAGTAGTGGGTCCCATATAGTACCGCGACTGGAGCGTCGCCTGGTAGTTGCAGTAGCGGTCGCAGTAGGACCGCAGCGATCGCAGACTACTCTCGTTGATCACATCCTGAAGACGTGTCACGGACGATCCCGTGTTGTTCGCGAGCGTCTGCTTCTCATTGATGCCCTGCGAGAAGAGCACGGGCAAGACCTTGACCGCGCCGCCATCGTGCAGATACTCAGACAACTTCACCTTGGAGTTCGAGCGCACCTTGATGCGGATCACCAGGTGTGTGTACCCAAAGAGCTTGTCCACAGATGTTGGTGCGAGCGACGACGGAGCATTGCCGCCAATTCCCCCGAGCAGCTTGTGGTTCTTCGCCTTGATGAACGTATTGAGCAGTCGCTGACCGACACCACTAAACGATGCCGACGCGGCGATCGATCCCGAGCGTTGAGACGGAGAGTGTGGGCTCTTGCCCGAGTCCGAAGATGAAGACCCGTCACCTGCGCGGCGACGGCGGCGGCGAGATGAGCTCGTACCGTCGGAGAGCGCATCGTCGATGCTCGTAAACACGTTCACGTCCACGACACCAGCGATTCCAGTACTTGAGGACGACGAGCCCGAGTGAGATGAAGACGTCAAGTGCGAGTGTGAGCGGTCCACAGCAGCAGCCGCACCCTCTTGCTGCTTTGTCTCTTCCTCATCCATGTGGAACGACAGCGTCGTCGCGCGATCCACCGTCCGCACATGCTCCTCATCAAAGTCGTCGTCGTCATCATTCTCGTCCACGAGCACAAACCGGATGTTGCGCAGCTCGTTCACGGCACCAGCCATGTCTTCGAGCATACCTGCTTCGTTTCCGTGCGTCGACACTAGACTCTCGACATTGAAAAGAAAGCCTAGCTTCTCCATCTGCTCCAGCATCACCGCGCCGAGCTCCGGCTGCGTGTTCTGCAGTGCCAAGTCGACCTTGCGCGTGAACGCGGTAACGAGCGCTGCCACCGCCTGTGGAAAGCAAACGTCCATGCGCTGCTGAATTTCCCACTCCACATTGTCCGCCTTTTGCTCTTCCTCGGTCCAAAGCGGGTTCTGGTGGTGCGCGGCAGTCGAACCAGGTTCTTCGTGGGCTCGCGGCTTCAACTTGGAGTGCTGTTCTTCGAGACCCAGGATCCCGCCGTTCTTGAATTTGTACACATGTGCCGCCATCGCCCCCACCGTCACGATATCGTACACCCCCGCACTGCTGTGTCCACCCGCTGCACCTCCATCGTTGTCGCTTGAGAGCTTTCCAGATCGCTGTGAGTCTGCAAACGTGTCTGCAGGGCCAACCCACATCTCCTGCAAGTGCAGATTGATCGGCAAGAATCGCAGCTGCGAGTTCTTCTTCTCCGTGCTCGGCTTGAAGTAGTTCTTGTTCTGGTCCCGCGTCACGTACAGTCGTCGCAATCGCCGCGTCAGTGCAACGTACTCTTTCATCTTCGCGATACGCTGGTTCATCCACTCACGACAGCGGTTCAGGTCGCCGTCGTCCTGGATCTGCTGAATCAAGTTCTCGTAGATACCTCTGTCCGACCCTTTTTGTCGTTGCCTATCGTACGCCTCAAGACGCGCGAGCTCGTGCTGTGCGATCAAAAGGCACTTGGAGCGATGTCGAATGATGATTTCGAGGATCTGGCGTGGGATCAGGTTGCTGAATCGACTTTCCGTGAGGTCCTCCACCACAAGAAGTCCCTGTTCACGGATGTGGTATTGACTGCTGATCGAATGCGCCGCAGCGAGACCGCTGACACCCGCTACTGCGAAGCCGTACTTTGCGCCTGCTGCCTTTGGGATCACCGTGTGAATCGAGAGCTTCGGCGGAATCGTGTTCGGACCGACCTGTCTGTACGAATTTTCAGCTGCGATGAGCGAGACTTGCTCGCGGCGAGCACCCGCAGTCACCAGCGCGTTCGTCGTCACCGTGAACTCTGCGACCACATTGAAACTTGGGATGCCTACCGCCGACGAGCTTTGCGATGAGCCGCCCTCGGACTCCATTTCAAAAAGCTCTTCAATTGCCTGCGAGCTCTGAAGCCCGCCAGTGTCCATGTCCGCGTATGTGGATGAACCAAATGTGCGCTGACTGCTACCGCCATCTTCGACTCCTTCGTCCACACCAGTACTTCGTTGTTCAAGTGCAGCTAAGACTGTATCAGCAGTGATCTCCGAGTGATCGTTTCTTCCAGACGAAGGCGCATCGGAGCTCAGTGCGTAGACCACCATCCGCACTCGTTCATCTGTCGCGGACACTGGAATTCGAGGCACCGCCAGGAAAGTGTACAGGAATCGTCCATTCGCGGCAGTAGTCACACTATCTTTGTTGATCGACATCACCGTGTCCGTATTACTGATCTGCTTCCACATGCTCGCCTTGGTCTGGAGATCCACTTCGAGTCGCTGAATCGCAATGAAGCAGCCCTGGTTGAAGATCTCGTTCATCTCCAGCGCCATTGAGAGACCGATGTAGTCGTCCGCGTTCGCAGTGTGTGGATAGTTGTCGCTCGAGTCGCCAGAAGATGACGCACCATCGGCGTCCAAGTCGTCAAACTCCCCCATGGAGTTCTCGCTCCATCGATCAGCGGTGCTGAATGAGAAGAGCGGCGTGCGGATCTCACCGTATCCAAACTCGGAAAGAGGGCTGCTGGCTTCGCCGTCCGCGTGTCCCAAGGACTTCGCTGTCGCGTTCCACTGCAGGAAAATCAGGCAGCTCGGCGGAATCGAGTACGGCAGCCAGACTGTGAAGATGTAATACCACGGGTATGAAATGTATCGATCACTTCGAGAGAGGATCTGCACAATCCACGAGAGCAGGTACACCAGCGTCACGACACCAATCAGCGCGTAGTAAAGGCGGAGCGCCTTCATCAGCACGATTTGATGCGGACCGGTGGCATTCACGAGCAGCAGCTTTCCTCGACGCATGACCATGAATCCGAGCGCCATGACGGTAATAGTCAGAGCCAGGAAGAGTACATGCGTCACGGTCGTCGCGGTGATGAAGAAGCGGTCTTCGTTTGATGCATAGCAGCTCCAGAAGTAGCCCTGGATGTCGGAAAACACGTTGTCGGTCGGCTCAAAATCGCCGTTCTTGCACTGCTGATTTGCGTACGACCGCGAGTTGTTCTCTGTCTCGTACACACGCGAAATGAGATCGCGATGGTAAAAGAGGAAAACTGCCTGGAACACGTAGAAGAGCGCGTTGATCACTGCAAACGCAATCGAGGTGGTCGTCTTCGGCAGCTTGCGGAGACGCAGGTTCAACACTGTACCCCAGTGGAAGCAAACGGCGGTGAGCATCGTGAATGTGAAGCACAAGTACAGGCGTGACACGTAAAAGTACGAGCTGCTGCGGTCGAACGCCCAGACCAGGTTGTTCAGGATCGCCGTGCAGAGCGCCAGCACGGTGCAGATCGCAGTGATATCTGTCCAGATCGAGCCGAGCGAGAACGCCAGTCCGTTGCTGCGAATCACCACCGTGCAGAATAGCAACGTGCAGATGAGCACGACCATGGTCACGTAGTTGTATGGACTCGCAGTTGCACCAGAAGCCATGTCGACCGTGATCGCAGAGAACCCTCCATCAACGATCAGTCGCTGCGCCGAGTCGCGGATCTGAATATTGGCAAAGTTCACGCCCGAGTAAGACACCGACGGGTTCTGGACTTTGTCGACGCTCAAACTGATCCAGCCGATCTCCATGTCTTCCTCCACCACGAGCTTCCACACGTTGTCGTTATCAGTGAAGACAACCTGCGTGAATTTATTTCGCCAGTCGTCGCTCGTGACATCTGTCGACGCCAACAAATTGGTGCTCGCTGTGTCGTTCGTAATCGCAGCCAGCTCCGACGTGGCGTCATCCACGTCATCATCTGCACTCGCTGGAAAAGTCTCCCAAAACCACACAGCATCCGACGTGAACTTCCACTTGGACGCAAACTTGAGCTCGAGCGTGCTTCCATTTGGGACGCGTGCGTCCGTGTAGAACACGAGGCTCGCGTTTCCCGAGTTCCCCGGGTAGATGTTCTCTGGAAGGAACGCGCCGCTCGAGAGACTCGCCATCCCGAGGTCGGTCACGCGGTAGAACGAGTTGAAGACCGCGCCATCGGAGTCGTCAAACATGAAGTACACCGGCGCGAGGTTCTGGTCGGTCGAGTACGAGGTCGAGACCGTGCTGTCGTCCACGCCACTCGGGGTCTCGACGTGGTCAAACGTCACGACGAACGACTCGTTCGCGCGGAATTCGAGAGGGATATCGATCGTCAGGTGTGTGCGGTTGTTGAACGTCGACGTCACGCACTTGGTCGTAGTTTTCCCAGTCTCCACGGTCGTGGTCGCAGCTTTCTCGATCACACACGTCGAACTCTCTGTGAAGCTGTATCCGAAGGGGCTCGCGAGCATGATCTGCACCAGTGTCTTCGGCGTGGTCGTCGGGTAAAAGACTTTGAGAAAGTCGCTCGGCGTGAACTGCATGGAGAATGTGGCGTCGAGCTGACCTGGGATCGCGTTCGACACGCCGTTCCACACGTTCGACGACTCGAGCACCGGCCCCGCGCAGCAGCTGTCTGTGCACGTGAAGTTCGCCCCTCTTATGTAGGACCACGTCGACGCCGCGCCACAAAACTCGTTCGCCGTTGCTGCGTCATTCTGACACGTCGGGAACACCACACACGGATACCATGCTTTGCGTTTCTGCGAGTCGCGGCCTCTGAACGTACAGCAAGGAAGTCCGCTGCAATAGCCATTCTTCGTCCCTAAGAATTCGAGCGGGTTGTTGCAGCACGCGAGCTGCAAACTACTGGATGTCGACGACGACGACGAGCTACTGCTATCTGAGCTGCTCTCTGACGTGCAGCAAGCGGAGCAGTCGTCGGCCTGATACGTCGGCGAGGGCGTCGGGGAAGGCGTCGACGTCGATCCCGAGCTGGACGCCTCGCCTGCAACTTCCACTTTCGCGTTTCCTGACGCGCTTCCGTCGCTCAGGAGAGTCGCCGCCGTCGCACTGTTGCTACTGCCGCTCGTTGTAATCGTCGCCGTTGTTGTTGTTGTTGTTGTTGTTGTTGTACTCGCCGCTGTCGAGTCCTGTGCTGTCGCCATCGCCACCGCAGTCACCACGAACAACACCCACAGCGCCTTAGCTGCGCCTCCATGCCTCTGCTGCCATCGCACCGGCATGCTCCACACACGCAGTCAGCCCGCCCGCCGTGTGTTAATTATCTGGTAGTAATCTGGGACCTGCAGCTGAGCGCGTACTGGTAAATGCAGATGCGGGGAGGAACTGATTATAGAGGGAGGCTTCTCGCGGGTCGCCACACTCGCGCTTCACGACGGACGCACGCTCGCGTAATACGCCCACCCACCTGATAGAGAGACAGAGAGAGAGCTGTTCTGTTGTGCCGCGCTTTTCGCTACCGCTCGCCCTTGCTCAATCGCTCGCTCGCGGCCGATCTGCCTTTACTTTTTGTGGAAGTGCACACAACCAGACACCCGCGGTTCTTTCCACTGTTGCTTTTTTTTTAGTGAGGTATGGTATCCTTCTTATCTGTCATAAATGGCGACTCTCTTACATTCGTCAAGTCACTTTGCCGGATTTCTCAAAAGTCTGAAGGTTTTAAAGAGGATCAGTTGGACAGGCAATGCGGGAAAGTTCAGGGCAGCCAGCTGGGTTCCGCCCATTTTCACATCAGATAGTGGTCTCACCATTTTAAAAAGTATATCTATTTTTACAGTGTAATTTAGATAATGAACGAGGATTTAGGGTATCTTATTTAAAAAAATATTATCTTTGGAGATATTGACTTGAGTCAGATGATTAGACCCCTACACCTAATTGACAATTATCGTTGATTTCCACCAATCAGACGCATTTCGTGGAGACACAGCTGCTGACTCTTTAAAGTCTACAGTATGCGTTCGTATAATTACGCTTGATCATGTCAAAAGCAGCAAAATGGTGCACACACGATCTAATATATCAATCATCCCACTTGCTCGAGCGCCACTTCCTCTTCATCGAAGCTGACACGATGTTGGAAATTGTTCAGCGCGATTCTATCAAGTCGTCACAAGTTTTTATAAACAGTGATTGACAGCATTGACTGCATTTCGCCATTGCTCCAGCGGTTCTATGAACAGCTCAGGCATTGGAATGGCGAAGCGCAGTCAATTAACATCCAAAACCAGTGTACATAGTGCAAATGCCGACCTGGTTTCACTTCAGCACTTCTGCGATGACCTAAAAGCGGAGATCTGAATGCCACAGAGAAAGCTTCATCTAAATGTCCCTGACGTTTATATTACAATTACTACTCAACTTTAATGGTGCATGACCTCAAACGTCTCTTGTGCGCTAGTATGGATCAGTTTGTACACGTCGTACCCTAAAAAAAACACGCTGATTGGTTGTATATGTACTTGCCCAATTATCATGTTGTCACATGAACAACGGAGAGATGAAAAGCAAACTATAACTTAACGTTAGTTAGGTATTGGGTGCAATTATCAAGCGTGAAAACAACTCGAACACCTACAGCACTTCAGTGCCTTGGACACACAACATCACATGCAACTGAATGTAAATTTTATCGCATTTCCAATTGTTGTCATGGATCTCAATACCAGCACGGGAATTTGATTTCACAATCCTAATACTGGTACACATTTTACATGTGTAGGTATTACCAGATCTACGGTAATACATCCTTTGTGCCGCGTGTCTATAATGTCGAAAATGGAGCTGTCAGTCCCTCGTTTCGTTTGATCGCCGCAAAACGAGGGACACACGGATCTTGAAACGACGCAGAGCTATCATTAAAACAGCTCACGAAGGTATTGAGCATTGAAACAGCAGTTAGTTCACTGGAGACCACCGCTCTCCTCCACTGCAGCTCGCGCTCTTCTCCTTCTGCGATAGTTACGAGAGCTGCTCTCCCTCTCTTCCCCATCTCTCTCTCTCTGCGCATGCCCCCTCGCCCCCGTCTCACGCTCGTGACCCAAGCACGCTCGCAAGCACGATGTACAAGATGCAGGCAAAGATCGACAACATGAGCACGGCGGACTGGCACCAGTACCACCAGCTGCTCTCGAACCGCAAGCTCATCGAGTAC
>JAASGK010001093.1:0-12486 GCA_023334195.1 Globisporangium emineosum
ACCTCATCCTTGGAAGGGACGAATCCTAACCATTAGACCAACGGCGCGATACCCAACACTCAAAATACACAAAAACAAACACGCACAGACCCCACAACAACACAACAACACAACAACACAACAAACACAACAAACACACCGACCAGCACGTGTTGTGGTTCCGACCGTTTTTGTGCCGAGAATTCTGTTGATGAGTGATTGCCTGGAGTTTGTACCCTCAACAGCGTACGCCACGTGAGCCCCCTCGACTCAGTCCCCCCACCCCGACCTCACGGACTGAAGCATCTCCGTTTGCTACGTGCGCCCACCAGCGCATAACCCTGTGACCGCCTTCTTCGCAAGCTCTTCTCGCCCCCACACGTCGGCAAAGCGAGCGCGTTAACTTGATCTGCGTCGGAGCGCTGCGGAGTCCGAAACAGAAGATTTTTGTGTGTGGTTTTACCACAACACTTTCAATTTCCAACCGTTTTGGGTGATTAAGGTGTCAATCGAAAAGTAAGATCCTACTCTACAGTATGGAGCCGTTAAATCGTGATTCGTACTTGGGTTGATAATCATGATTTTGTTTGGCGTAGTCTCATATAGAGCATTTATGGGAGGAAATAGTGTAGAGAGCTCACATTTTTTCACCGAATAGCGCCAAATGACATGGAAGACAGAAGTGAGGCGAACCATTCGTCGATGCTACCCGCCATTATGAACGCTAAATGTCCACATACCACGCCGAAGCCGCAGTGATAAGCTGGTAGAGCATTGTGGCTCAGGGACCAACTTCCACCACACACACGCACTCTGCAGAACCTACAGTAATACATGTGCAGTCTCAACGCGGAGAGGATCAATTCCCAATCGCAATAGTGATTTACTGGACGGAGAGCAACGGTGTTCATCCGCAGATTCGATTCTGCGAGAAAATGTAAACAGCGCGCGCAACAGCATCGCAGCATTGTGCACCAAGCAATCACAAGCTATGGCAACAAGACAGCCATCATTAGCGATTTATATTCGCGTGTTATCCACAAAACGTTGTTCAGTCTGGAACAACACAACAGTTCCAATAAGAGAGCGATATGATCAACCACCACCACCATCACAATCGACTGGCTCACTGCATGTCATTGTCGTCTGCTCTTGGCTACAAAAGGCACCCAATGGAACCACACACACAGAAGAGCAAGTGCGTCTTCATCAGGCTTCACTGAGCCGTCGGTGTTTGCTGTGTAGTTTTGAGGATTCCTTCACAGTGAAAAAATCACAGTGAAAACATTGGTGGTACGAAATGACAACAATATTTACAAACATAGTGCGAGTCGTAATTTCGACTGTCCGATAGAAGTAAGGAATTGAACTATCTGATTTGAGTGCCTCTGATTGGCTGAAAAAAGGTGTCGGATACAAGTGAACGTCGGATAAAAGTAAGGTTTTACAGTACTCATGGTCTGGACGTTTTCTACGCGCTCTTAAGTACGGATTTAGAGAGCGCAAAAACCACACGAGCATGAATTCACTCCAACGCTGCAACGGAAAAACCACGCGAGGGTTTAGTCCAAGGAACTCCACGAGTACACCACCTCCTTGAAGCTTTACAAAGTACTCCGAGCGTTGCTGCTCACACCTTTGACGTGCCTCCTGGCGATCACCGCAGCGGATCTGATCCCACTCGCCCCGCCTCAGCTGGGACTCGAGGCGAATCGCGTGTTCTGGAGACGAGAGTACGTCGGCGTCACGTTCTTCACGCTCTCGTTCGTCGAGTAGTTCCACCAGACGCTGCCGATGATCACCATGCGCCAGGTGGTTCTGATCACGTTCGTGGTTGCGATAGGTGGGCTCGGCTACAGCTACCTCGCTGCCGTGCTGGTCGGCTTCCCGATCCCGTTCATGATGGCCACATGCTCTCCTGGGTGGGTGTTGATGCTCGTGCTGGGACTCAAATGGACGTGGGGGCGTACATCAAGGAGTACCCAGAGGTCACGACGGAAGTGAACAACTGCTTTGGAGTATTCCAGATTCAGATGTCCATGCTGATCATCTACCCAGCGTATAACTACGTGTTCTCTAGACTGTCGTCGCCAGCGCAGACCGCGTCCTTGCTGCAGCTGCCAGCGATCAAGATCGAGTCGAAGAATGCGATCAGCCAGTGCATCAGCAACCTCGAAGACCTCAAGCCCGGGGTGACATCTTCAACGTCACGCGTGCATCTACTGTACGAGATCAGAGACAAAGTGAGCGATATCAATGCGCTCGGGGCCAAACTCGACATGCTATACCGCTCATCATAGTCAACGATTTCTGGTGGTAGCCTCCGACTCGAGTCGTTTGGCCCATTGGGGAAACCAATCAGCAGTCAGAGCAGCTCCACAAGGGGCGTGGATGCTACGGTACTGTAGCTTCCAGTGGTCATGCGAAACTCTGGGCATTCTCGACCTTCAGGTTTGCTAGCAAGATCGTGCCACTCGGTCCTCTGAGCACCAAAGCTCAAAGCTCAGAGCTGGTACTCAGCTCGCTAAGACCAGGAAATCCCAAAGAAGGACCGACACTGTCTGGGATTCTCCCGGGGTCGTTCGAGCCCTCGAATTCTCCAAGGAAGAACGGCAAGATGGCGATCGAGCCCGCGTGTGCGCGAAGCACCGCTGCTGCACCACTGGGAGTTTGTCGTGCTTGTCGAGTACACGGAAGTGATCATCCCATTTGTCTATTGTGAGCGCCATTCATATTGTGTGCTTGCTACCTTGGTGCTTCTTGGGTTCAGTGTTTCATTTTTTTCAACCTGTCGCTATGGTGATGAAAAACTACTCTTTAGCCGTCTACTTGGTGATCTTATCGAACCTTCCGAACCACGTGTACTACCCGCAGCTCGCGCTCTTGGTGCACCACGGCTCGCTTTGGTCCAAAGTGTCGAGCATCTTGCTCTCGTCCATCTCGCTGCTCGTGTTTGTGCTCGAGACCCAGTGGCGCATGGTGCAGTCCAAGCTCATGCTCTGGATGTTCTACGTGACCCAGTCGTTCCTGCAGGACTACGGTAGGAGGAACAACAGCGGGGTTGACACTTCCATGGCTATCGATTGCTTTAACTTGACTGTGACCCCGCCTTCACGATGAACGTATTGGTGCGGATTAGAGCTTCCGGTTCGGCTGGCTTCACCATAAGAGCCATTAATGCAGCGTAGCATATACACGCCACTGTTGTACACCCGATAGCTTGGACTATTACGTCGAAATCATAGCACGCACATAACCAGTGACGTGATAAACAGTGTGTGTCAAAGTTTCTATACATATGTCGTTTGTTGCTTGTTGCTGGTAGGGAGTTAGCGCACTACCTTCCTACTTGGACTGGTTCTCGTTCTCGTCCATGGCCTCGGCGTCAAACAGATCCAGGATTTGCTGCTGGATCGCCAGCGCTTTGTCTTCCTGGCCACTCGCGCGGTACGCCTCGGCGAGGTTGTGGCGCGCCATGATCGTCTCGTTGTGCTCTGCGCCGAGCACGCGCTCGCGAACTGCGACCACTTGTTCATACAGCGCGACCGCTTCGTCGTATTTCCGCGCTTCCTTGTTCACGTACGCGAGGTTGTTCATCGCTAACGCCGTCAACGTGCTGTTTGGGCCCACTTTGCGCTTAAGGATCTCCTTCGCTTCGGTGAGCACCTGGAACGCCTTCTCGGCCTGCTTGTTGTGCCAGTAGATGATGCCCAAATTGCACATGCTGAGCGCGATGTCCGGGTGGCCCGGCTCGAGGATGTTCTTGCGGATCTTGAGCGACTCCTCAAAGCACTCCATCGCGCGGTGCAGCGCGTTCACGCGCTCCATGCCCGTCGCAGAGAGCGAGAGCGTGCGGTATACAGAGCCCAAGTTGTGCAGGGTCGTCGCGAACGACGCGTGCAGCTCGCCCACGCTCTCCTTGTACACCTGCAGCGCATACTCGTACGACTCGATCGCCTCCTCGGTGCGCCCCAGGTTCTTGTACATGAGCGCGATGTTCGTGATCGTGCTCGCAAACACCGGGTGGTTCTTGCCAAAGTGGCCCTTCACGACATCTCGGCACGAGAGGCCGACTTCCAGCGCGTCGTTAAAGTTCCCAGCACTATACACATCATACACATCGAGAGTCACATCACACGCACACACACACACACACACACACACAAGCATTAACACACGCAGCCTCCTAGAATGGGATCACTAGTAGCAACATGCACGTACTTGTACGCGTCGCGGATCTCTCGCTGCATAGCGGCGATGTCCTGCTCCACCTGCGCATATGTCTGCGGCGGGTTGTGGTGTAGTACCTGCACCACGGGCTTCTTCGTCGACGAACTCCAGCGCACCTGCGGGGCAGGCAGAGCAGCAGCAGCTGGTGGGGCCAACTGACTCTGCAGCGCCGCACTGCTGCTGCGCTTCCACGCCCCTCGCGCCGCGACGACACCCGCTCGACGCAGCATCTTGGTCCTTCCTTTTGTCGTGTGTGTGTGTGGCTGATCTCGTTTTGACGGTGCGAATTAGAGAGCTCTGTCCGGATACAAAAAGCTTAGCTCCGGACAAATGGAAGCAAAGTATACATGTGTGGCACTCTTGCTGGCTCATGTCGCAGACCTTTGGTTGACACACAAGGCAAAAATGATCATTTTGAGAAAGCGCGGGTGAGTGAAAGGTGAAGGATGTTGGCGCGCGTGACGAGAGCCGCCGGGTGCAATGCGCTCGCCAGCAGCACCAAGAGAAGCGCGTTGAGCGCGCAGCCGAGCTCAGCAGGAGCAGCGCATGCGCGGCGCTTTGCGTCCAAGAAGAAGAGCGCGCCACCGCAACGCCAGCAACCACCACCTTCGGAGCAAACGCCAGCGTCGAATGGGACGCCAGGTCCGCGCGTGACCAAGGAGGAGCTCATCTATGAGGCGAAAGAGATGCTCAAGCTCGTCGTTGGGGTACGTACACCACTCTGTATGAATATGCAGTTTGGTGATGCTGCTGTGCATGGAGAATGAGGCGTGTGTGCTGCTATGCTTTATGGGTGCTCACATGGTTGATACATGTGTGTTCGTCTCGCGTAGGGCACGGCCGCAGTCATCGCGCTGGTGACCACGAGCGGGTACGTGATCGAAACCACGAAGCAGTGGAACCCAATGCCCGCGCCCGGCACGATGGTGCACTTCCAGGACGCCGAGGGCCAACCCGTGTCCGTCCACATGCAGAAGCAGGGCAGCGGCCAGTTCACGGTGATCTTCGACGGCGGGGTCGGCGAAACTTCGTTCGACTGGGACAAGGTCATGGACGAGGTGCGTAGCAATCCGACCATCACTCCAGCACCTCTCAAGATCCTCTTGCAGTATCGCAGATCTCTCGCTCATGTCGCACTTGATTGCTGTCTGCTCTGTCTGCTCTGACAGGTGTCCAAGTTCGCGACTGTGGTGTGCATCGACCGCCCCGGTCTGGGCTTTTCGCCGCCAGGCCCTCTTCCGCGCACGTCCATGCAGGTATGCTATCATACATGTCGGTCTTGGATGCCTTGTGGCTTTCATGGTGCAAGTCTTCACACCTGTGCGGGTTTCGATGGTTACTTGTGGTGTATGTGGCTGTAGATCGCGAGCGAGTACAAGGAGCTTCTCAAGCAGCTCAACATCTCGCCCCAGGTCATCCTCGTGGGTCACGGAGCCGGTGGCTACAACATGAGGTATGCATAGACAGCTCAGATTTCTGCCTTGTGAATTGTATTGGGAAAGTTGGTACTGAACCATTTCTCGTTGCCACCAACCAGACAACTCGCGGAAGAGCTCGAGAGCGATGCGAACGACACGGGTCTCATGTGCGAAGGACTGGTGCTCGTCGACGCGCTCCAGGAGAATCTACACCGTGAGCTCGAGAGCGTCTCGCCTGCTGTGCGGGAGTCGCTCGAGACAATGGACACGAACGGCGAGACCGTGCTCAACCTGTCGCGATTTGGCGTCATCCGCATGATCAACAACATCCAGCGCGAGAAGTTTGTCAAGCGCTACTCGCCGATCGCACTGCCGTACGTCGAGTACTTTCTCCCGTCGCCCGCGCATCGCCAGGGTGCGCTCTGGGAGAACCAGGGCATCCCGCTCACGGAAGAGCGCTTCCGCAACACGCCGACGTTCGAGGGCTTTGAGTTTCCGTGCGTCGTGCTCTCGCACAGCGAAGCCGATATGTTTGACGGCATGAAAGCGAACCCGGGCATCGACACGGGGGTGATCACTGCCATGGAGCGCAAGTGGCAGGATGCGCAGGAGAAGCTCGCGGAAGGCGTCAGCGCGCAGCCAAGCGTCCACATTAGGGTTCCTGACGTTGGCCACAACATCCAGCACGACCAGCCAGAGGAAATCACGCGTGTCGTGCGCGCGCTCGTGGCGGAGCTGCTGAACGGCGGCTCGGTCGAGGGACTGAAGTCTCTCTAAGCATGCAATTTGGTTCGTAACTACCACTGAGCTCATCAAAATAGAAGCACGCCCAGTCAATAGAATGTGAAGATCCACTTGTGGGCACTCTATTTGGTCTCTTTCGTGACCATTTAATGACGGCTTGCACATCTGTTTTCTACTACACCTGGCTGGACGCGATCTGCTGGACAACGTACTCAAAGAGGAGCGTCGCGAAAGTGTCCGCGGCCATGAGCCCAAACAGGTTTCGCTGAATCTAACACAACAACAGAACAAGTAGACACAGTTGAGTTAGTCAGTGAGTCTCTCGTGGAGCCATCAGCAGCGATAATACACTGGCAACAAACAGATTGAATGAATTACCTCTGCGTTTGGCAGCGGAACCAGCTCGAGCATCGTGTTGATCGGTGGGAACACCTCTGCGACGGCAACGCCCAGAAGAGCGTACGCGAACAGCGCGCTCCGACAGAGCAGCTTGTTGTCCCAGAAGCTCTCCATGAACGGCTGCCCTTTATAATTGGCCACGAAAGTGGTGATCTGCATCACCGCTGAGAGCAGAAACATGATACTATTGATCACATTCGGCGTGAACTTGCCGTCGGGGTGCATCGACGGGTCCGCGCGGTCGACGAACGGCTGTGCGAGCTTCAGCGCAGCGGCGAGAACCGCCAGGTGGATCACAAACTGGCCGAGAATCGACACCAACACGGACCAGCAGAACACGCCGTGCGGCGGGCGTTCGTGCGACAGTGTCTTCGCGGGCTTGGCGCGCGAGAGGAACAGGAAAAACATCGCGATCCCGAGCTGTTGCGTCGTGAGTCAGAAATAAACATTAGAAACTGTGTGATGGTATACATCACGATGACCGATAGATAACAATTACCACGTACCCCAATGATTGTGAGCTGCTGGTCGCCGTTCTTCACGCCGTTGATGTAGAGCGTGCTCAGGTAGTACGCCGTGATCAAGCAGTTTACGCCCAGGATCTTGTACATTTGGATTGTCGTGACCAGAGTGCATCGTCCCTGGCGGATCAGCTGCTTCGCGACGCAGATGCTCGAGCTCTTCGACGTGAACGGCGACGCAATCGATGCGTCACCGAGGCGCACAACCTGGGACGCCGCGTCTTCTTCTTCCTGCAATGCACGCAGTCGTTTCTCCAGCTTGCTACCACCCACGCCGTGATTGTTGTCTCGCTTTGATCTCTCTTCTGCCGGTGAGTTCACGATCGAAATGCCAATGTGCGCTTGCTTCAACGCGCCAACATCGTTCGTGCCGTCACCGCACATTGCGGTCGTCTTGCCGCAGCGATTCATCGCCATGATGATAAACTCTTTCTGCTGCGGGGACGTGCGTGCAAAGACGTTGATGAAGAGACAAATCTTGGTGAGCACTTGCAGGAACGACTCGAACACCGCGTTTTCTTCGATGCCCGGACGCTCGCCCTGCTTGTAGAGCGCAGTCAGCGCCTCGCCGGTCACGCAGAGATCGTACTGGACCTTCATCTTCTCCATGTTGTTCACGTCAAACGGGATCGTGTCGATCTCAATGTCGGGCGTGCCATCGTCGATGCCAATCCACTCGACCGCGTTGTTAGCATCACCCTTGCCAGTAGTAACTGGACTCAGAATAAGCGGCTGCTTAGAGTACCCGGCGTTGATTCCAACCTGACGCGCGACGTCGCAGGCAGTCAGTGCATTGTCGCCAGTGACCATCACGACCTTGTGCTTGGCGATCATGAGGTCTCGGATAGTCTGCTTCGTGTCTCCTTTCAACGGCGAGTCGAGAACCAAGAAACCAGCGAAAACCAGGTCTTTCTCGACTTCTTTGCGGGCTTTCTGGCGAATCTCAGGCAGAGTCCACGCTTCAGGGACAGATCGATACCCGAGCGCGAGCACGCGGCTTCCTCGCGACGCAAAATGACGGTATACATGGCGGTAGTACGACGGTTTGTCCTTGAAGAGCGCTTCGAGCACCTCCGGTGCGCCTTTCGTCAAGATACGGCGCTCATCGCTCTCGTCGTTGTCGCTTTTCGTAATCGAGACAATCGTGCTCATGCGCTTGTGCTCGGAAGAGAACGAGAACCGGTGAAGGATGTCGACCGACTCGATTTCGCCACGACGATCGGAAAAGAACGACGGCTGGGCACTCGCGCCTCCCTGCGCGTAGTTTGAGCCAAATGCCAGATTCCACTTAATCGCACGCATCGCAGTGAGCTCCAGCGGATCGCCGACCACTTGACCGTTCAGCAGCACGAGTGACTGGCACCCAGCAAGCACAAGCTCCGAGTCGAGAGGCAGCTGCTCTGGCGCAATGATATCGAGCTCGCCGTGGCTCTTCTTCGAGCGCGTGGTGTCGTTCGCGGCCTTGGTCTCTAATCCCACGACGCCAAGCAGCTTCAGCTCGTCGCTTGTCAGCGTTCCCGTCTTGTCAAAGCAGCAGATGTCAATGCGACCAGCAAACGGGATGCGAAATGGCTCGGTGCAGAAAATGTTGAACTTTGTTAGCGCGATCAGCGAATTTGTCACTGCGAGCGAGAGCTCCATGGGGAGCTCAGGCGGGACCACGGACGTGACGATCATAACGCAGTGGAGCAGCAGCTTGAAGCGGTCTCTCGATGCATCTTGGAGCCCTTGGTGCAACACAAAGCCCGACGCGCAGATCGCAAAGCAGAGCAAGAACATGATGAACCACATCGCCTCCGAGTTGTTCGCTGTCACTCGCTGCGACGAGTAGATGATCGTGCGCACGAGACTTCCCTGCGTCGTTCCAAACCCCGTACGAAGGACAAAAGCCACGCAGCCCTGGTCTGGCGGAGTCGGCACCGTCTTGGACTTTGGCAGCGCAGACGAAGCTAACGCCGACGTATCACTTTCCAGCGAGTGCTGCAGAATCTTGGTGCCTCCGTAGAGCACGTGCTTCTTGTGCTGCATGCTGCTTCCGTCGTCCACCCGCAGCGTCTCAACGAGCAGCTCTCTGTCGTCGAGGCCGGCCCCGACTGCCTCTTTACGCAGCGGGATCGATTCGCCAGAAAGCATCGACTCGTTCACAATGCAGCTCCCACGCAACAGCAGCAGGTCGCAGGGCACGCCAGTCTCGTTGTCGCTGCTTTCTTTCCCAAAAGATGACTGCATCTTCACGCCAATCGAGCAAATGTCGCCGGGCACCAGCTGGTCGCTCCAGATCTGCACCCATTTCTTCGACCGGTAGACCAGACAGCTCTGCGGTGCGCGGCGCATCTGGTTGAGCGTCTCCATGTTGCGTTGTCGCTGCTTCACAACCGTGCACTCAAAGATCACGAGCATGAAGAGCGTCAGCATGGAGTAGTAGACGTACTCGTCCAGGCACCAGAGCAGCATGCAGAAGAACTGGAACACGAAGAACGGCGCGACCAGCTGCTCCTTGAGCAGCTCGCCAAAGAGTGGGACCGGGATGTCAAAGTCGTTTTTGCCCCACTTGATGCCCGCGAGCGCCAAGTCAGTCGCAGCCATGTACCCCGGTGACGTCAAGTACGTCTTGAGCGCGTTCTGCGTTGGGAAATCCAGGCGCCGAAAGCACGCTGGTGCGCTCGTTGGGTCGTTGATAGCGTCCAGTGCGTCGTAGATACAAAAGTTGAGGTTTTGATATGAGAACCACACGACAGGGATCTGCTCACCACTTGCGAGCTTCTCTTTCTGTGTAAAGAGGACAATGTTGAGAACAATCGATAGAAGCAGAATGATACATTAGCAGTCTCCCTTTGTCACGTCATATCCAATAGATAACTCGTACCCCTGTTTGAAGCGGCTTCTCAGCAACAAAGCACCTGCACAACTGCTTGGGCAGTGTGCTTCTCGCTGGGACCACCTTCACGTACACGTGCGCCGTTACGTTCGATGCGTCATTCGGGATCGCGCTCGCGCGCGTGCACGTCATCCAGGCGTTCGCCTCGACGCTCCACTCGCCGCTGAGGAACGCGAGCGCGTGGACGAACACGATGAGCGTGAAGAAGAGCGTCACGGCCGGGTCCTCATCCGCGCGCATGCAGTAGAGATACGTCGCGGTCGCGTACAGGAACACGAACGGCAGCACGTCGAGCCGGAGCAGCTTTGGCAGCGGCTCGTAGAGCGCCACGCGCGCGATCTCGTGGTCTTCGATGCGCACCGTGAATGCCATCGCGTTAACTATGGACGCCCTTGCTGTTCTCTGTGAGGTGTGCACACGCTGGTGGCTCTATATGAGGGGCTTGGCCAGGGAGCAGGGAGCAAGGAACAACGTATCCAACGAGCTCCCACTTGTTAAATGTGCGGAGATGTGCGGTTTAAATGACTGAAAGAAAGGATGGGAGCCTCAGAAATGAGAGAAGACAGCACGAAAGGGTATGTTCGCTTAAGTACGAATTGAACATCGCTTGCTGTTGTATTGTATTGTGAAGGCTGGTTGTAAGACGCGTGAATGAATGAATGTATGAACATACAGGGGTTTATGAGCCGTTGGTGGTAGGGATGGCATATCGTCAGATCATCGTAGTCTTAATTACATAATTGTATCTTCATTCCACATAACAATGTGTTTTCGAGAAAACCAATTTTGTGTCATCATTCGATATTGCCACAGAGAAAGGAGATAGAGCAGCGCATACACATGAGAAGGCAAGCGGGTGCTGCTGGAAAAGAGCTCTTCAGTGAAAACTTTGTCCTCAAGAGTCAGACATACGCTTGTTTTGTAAGCATCAATAGAACGCCACGCCCGCAGCACCACACATACAAATGCACATGCAATATAATACATACACGCACGCAGTATAGATAGTTGCTGGTTGTTGTGAAACCTCAGCTGGTACCCGAAAAAGTTGCAATCGACATGAATTGGTCCGTTAAGGCAGTATCGTCACTGGTTTCACTGGAAATATAAGGGGCTCCGTCATTCACACACACCCACACACGTGTTTGCCCATTCGTCCATAGGGAGGCACGCAAGATGGAAGACGGACGCGGCTGGACTGATGCAAGGCGTCAGTGGAGGCTGCTGCTGTTGCTGTTTGCTGTTGGCGTCGAAATGCTCGAATGACTTTTTTTGAGTCTTGCAGCCAAACAACGCCTGCAGCAAACCAAAAATGACTGGTGTGGTCGATTCGTAAAAAGTGTCGGATCGTAAAAATGCTGGCGTCAAATTGAGGCGTTTTTACGAAATGGAAAGATGTTGACTGAAGGTGGGCGTTTCCCCACACGTCTCAGGAATTAATATAGTGACATAACAGTAGAGCGAGTCACAAAATAATGACACTGAAGGAGTATTTATACTGTATACATCGAAATAAATACACAATATTTAAGCTTCACTGGTCCACACAATATGAAGCCACAATCCCTTTGACAAAAAATCATCGCATCAACTTGCAAGTCAAAGCAGGCAATATTGAATAGAACCTTCTCTGGATATAAATGGATACAGAATGCAGCTGTGCGACCCTCGCGTCAAATTGCGCGATTTCCCATCAAGCATAGCACAGCACCACCTGAATTCCTAGTTTGAAACAAGCAACGAATCTGCCTTCCTCCATGCGTGCATAGTGACATTCTCACAAACCTCGCGGAGCTACACAAGTATTGCGCACAACATATAGCCATCCTCCCCGCGATGCGAGTTAGAAGTTGTACCCAAGCACCGGCGAGCCGGAGCTTTAGCTGTAGTATCCTCGTCTGGCATGTATCGATTGATCACAGGAACGCGAGCCCTCTCACGTCGACCACAAGCTGTATTATACGGCACAATAGTGCTTCTGGTTGACGTGAAAGGGCGCATTCAATGACGCTGGACCTCGTACTCCCGGGAGTGCGTTCTGAAAATGAAAAAAATGTTCTCTTTGTCAGCTACGACATTTGCCGCTGCTTACAGCAGTAGTTGTAAAGAGGACGTCATTTTCGTTCAAAAAACGCCCATAGGGTATCGTTATACAATTGAGATAAATTTGTATGCATACAGTGCACGTCAAAAAGTTAAGGACAGCAAAAAAATTAAATTATGTGGATTTTTTTCGAGTTTTGTGTTTGCGGACGAGCTTTTTTAGTATGTTAGAGAACGTCATTAGAACACTCTCGTGGTGAAATCGCAGCTCGAT
>JAASGK010001094.1:0-12486 GCA_023334195.1 Globisporangium emineosum
TCATTCTGTACTTGAATGCAAATCTTGAACTTGAACTCTCATGTCGACGATGCAGCGTCGCCAGATGGTTTCTGGGAAGATGAGTAATGACGAGGCAGCGTCATCACTTCATCTAGAGCACAACTGGCTGCCTTTATCCCTGGCTCCCATGTCTTACCCTGTAGAGTCACGCCCCGCTTCTCTTTGTCTCATCTCCGATGCCCAGCACCCATTGAGATATGTATTGAGACATGTAATGAGAGGCCCATTACAACGCTGGTCGGCGTTCTACCGTGCGAGTTTGCACCAACCCCTCTGACGGGTCGAGAGCAGACAGCGTCTCACAAACTCCAACATGGAGGACACTGTCGTTGTCAGTCTCAACGGATGTCAGCACGTCGTTGAACCGGGGGTGTCGATAGCGGTCGGCTCTCGAGGACGAGGAGGGGGAATTTCTCGCCAAAGCTCGGCTCGCAAAGAGTGATGTGCTTCCAACGGAGCGGGATCACCAGTCGATCCACAGCTCATGCTTTCCCAACCATGGATAACCTAAGATCAGGTCATACATTGGGTCCAAAGAGACCACCGTAAAGTGCTCGATGGAATCGAAGTCGTTAAGCTTGGTCCGCAGGTCTACGCCGACCTTCCTTGTGGTCACCACTATCCCAGTGGCGATCTTCACAGAAACGCTCTCATTTCCGGAAGACTTCTTCATGTCTTCTCGCAAAGCAGCGTTCGCCATAATGCTTTGCTCACGTGCGTAATTTCGCGACGCTCCGGAGTCAATTAAGACCCGGAACGGTTTCCCAAACCCTTTCACGAACGCTGTGACAACCAACAAACTGTGTTCATGTTTGGTTGGTGCCTTCTCGGCAATTGAAGATAGCGCATATCTTCGCGGGGCCAGAGCCTGGTGTCGTGCGGTCGAAGCTCGACCTTCACCAGGCTCTGATTCTGTCCCGGTAGGGCACCCCGTACCTACTGGGACAAGACGTTTCCCTGCCCAGCGGCAGCGCCACATGGAACAAACCTCACTTGATTGCTTGGTCCACGTCCCCCCGCGCGCGCGTGCGCCACGAGAGAATCCTCCACAATTGCGCGGGAAATTGCGCTGGAAGTTCCCAGGCTCGCCGCAAGCGGAACACTTGCCGAGCGGGTGTTGCGTCTCAACCGCACTCAAGTCCATTGACTCGGCACCCCCAACATTAGTTGGTACAGACTCGACTTGTCGAGATTGGCGATAGACGTAGTCTTCCGTGGTGGCGATCACGAACGCCTGTTCCAACGTGGACATTGGCACTCGGAAGAGCTGTGTGCGAGCAACGCTCGGTCGCATGCCTTGCGTGAAGACTGTCAACTTGACAGACTCCGAAAGCGGATCAGCGGACATGCCGATCGCAAGCGATCGCAGCTCTTGGATGCAGTCCTCGAGTGATCGCTTTCCTTGAATGCACTGCAGAATCGTCGAGCGTTCTCGAAATGCCACGTTTGGAGGGAGGAAGATGTCCTTCATCTCCGTCCTCAAAGCGTCCCAGCAAACGAAGTGGCCCGGGTTCGAGATCTCAATCGTGAGGTACCGTTCCCTGGCACGTCCACTCAAGTAGGACATCGCAAACGCGGTCTTCACGGATGCGAGCAGCGTCCATCGCGATCTCCATCTCGTGCAGCCAGAACAGCAGGTTGTCCGATGGTACACCAGCGCACGAACGGACCTTGAGCGTGAGCGGCTTCTCGCGTATCGTGGTGGACGCGGTCGGCGCAGCAGGTGGTGCCGTCGATGACTCGTGAGCGAGGAATTGCTCAACGCGAGCACGCTGCTTGTCGTGGTCGAACGCAACGAGCTCGTTGACGAAGTCAGCGCCGAACACGGCCCACATGGTTGTGAGGCCGACAGACTGAGCGTCAGTCAGCTGCGGGTACTGCGCGCGCTCCATGATCAGAGGAAGGTTCTGGCAGTCAATGCAAGGTGCTGGATTGACTGCAAGTGCTACCAGGTGTGACGGGGCGTCACGTAGCAAGTGTAGCAGAGGAAGCTGGGAAACTCAGCGCCAAGTCTTGGCGTGCTTGTCGGCACGCACGCTGGGTTTCCGTGGACGGGCAGGAACGATGGCAGTGACTTCAGACAGGCAAAATAGACTCCGTGTATTTAATTGTTAATAACATACACAAACATATGAACTAAAGTATGCATGCTGTTGTACCTTGATACAACAGCCTTGCGGGATCAGAATGACTGGTCCTCACGAACTCGCCCTCGTGCAACATTCGCGCAACATGGTCACCGTGTGACACAAAGGCGTAATCACGCCAAGTGTATTGTGAACGGGGATTTGCACTCCGTTACAGAAATAAAGGCATCCAGGTTTGCTCGCACCACAAAAGAGATGTAAACAGCCCTCGTGTTCACCTCGTCACGACGAAGAGTGCCAACTCTTCTGCTGAAAACCCGGCCGGAAACGAAATCAGCTCGCCAGAAGTGGTTTGTTGAACTCGCCATGGCTGTTTCTTGCTTTTTCTCTCTTTGTGTTGCGGGTGCGAGCGATGGGGCACTGGATTCGATAATGACGAGCAAGTCACCCTTCTGTAACTATTTGGGTCAAATTGCGATTGTCATTGACCCAAATGTAAAGGAAAGGCTTATAAAGCCCCTTGGAGATCCAGATTCGGATAAAAGAGACGATGAAAATCCTTCTTTTTTAAATGATTTTTTTCAACCAAGAAAGTATCACAAAACAAATGGCAATTATTATTAGTCTACTTTAGTAATTTCACACTCATCCAATGCTCAATGGGTAATAAAACAACTTTGCGTATAAATCAGACCGGCCCCTTTTGACACACCAAGGAGCTCCACAATCAAGCGACAGTTTGACAGTCAGTCCAATCGATCGATCAATCGACGAACGCTGGGGGATCAGGCATTCACGAGCGACGCGAAAACGATGAGCGGCGGTGGCATCGACGTCGCGGCAGCTGCAGCAGCTGCCGCTGCGGGGAGCGCCACGTATCCGCACACGACCGCCACTTCAGAGCCGACATCCGACGCAGCCAGAGGGTCTGCGGTCTCGGCGTCCGCGCCGGCGCGCTCGCGCTTGAACGGGGGCGCGATGGCGACCCCGCTCACGGTCGTCACGACTGACATCAGTGATGAGACGTCGGCGGTGGATTATCAAGAGACGACCGCCACCACTATCCCAGCAGCGCCAACGTCAGCGCCAGCAGAGACGATGAGCTCGTCGTCGTCGTTCACGTTCAAGCGCCGCGCGACGTCGTTCAACGACCGGCTGCCGCTGCGCTCGCCTGCGTCGAGCGCCAAGAACGCCGTCGCGACCGCGTTTGCGAGCGTCTCGAGCGCCACGACCACGCGGTTCGCAAAGTTCCGCTCGCTTTCGTCCGACAACTTTTTGCGGAAGAACAACGCAAACCCAGCAGCTACAACAACAACAGCAAATGGATCGGCGACGAGCACTTCCACAACAGCAGGGGCGGTGACCCCACGGAGCGCGTGGAAGGTCAACATGAACGACTTTGCGCGGCGCGCGAAAGAGGCGGCCAAGCGCACAAAGAGCGGGGCGCGGTACTCGTGGGGCGGCGAGGCGGGCGACGTCCAGTACGTCTCGGGGGTATTCGAGTACCACGGCGAAGACGCCGGGGCGGTCTCGTCGTACTTCCACATTGTCGCCGACGGCGTGTCGGCGCCATTCGGTCGTAACTCGCTGGCAAACATCACCCACGAGCCCGTGTCCTCCGAGCTGATCGCAAAAGAGCTGGTGAAGGCCGTGCAGCAGGCGCTCGCCGACGTGACCAACAACAATTCGTCTGCGATCGACCTCAAAATCTTCGAGTCCGTGGTCGTGGACGCGATCAAGGCCACGCGCATCAAGTGCTTCCAGCACCGCCAGTCACGCATCGCCGCGACGCTCTCAGTGTCGTACTTCGACCGCTGGAATGGCAAATTGCTCACGTTTTCCCTCGGGGACTCGAAATGCGTCGTCGTGCGCAATGGCGAGATCGTGTTCGAGACGCCTGCTGTGTTGCGCGACTTCAACATGCCGACGGTCGTGAACCTGTCACACCAGGTCGTGAGCTCGGACTACGTGCTGCAGAGCTTCGCGCTCCAGGAGAACGACGTTTGCATGACGTTCTCTGACGGCATTGGCGACAATCTCTACAAGGACGACATCACGTCAGCCGTGGTCATCACTGCGCAATTATTACAGAAACACAGTGTTGATGACATGGTGCTGGTTCAGGATAGTGCTGATGCTACGGCAGCGCTCCAGAAATTGTGTGACGAGCTCGTGTTCCAGTCCCAGATGAAGATCAGCGTCGAGCGCGCGCAGGCGCTCATGGCAGAGAACGACCTGAAGAAGCTCCGTGACGAACTGGACGACGAAAATATGAGCATCTCTAGTAGCAATAGTAATTCAGATCGCGAGAATGAGCACCCGAACTCAGGTCTACTACACCCAGCACCACCAGCGCGGATCAACATCCACAACGCACCAGTTCGAGGGCTTTTCCCGTTCGCCACCGCAGCAGCGCTGGAGTACCGAGCTCGCGCGCTGGAGGAATGCTCCCCATCATCACCATCGTCTTCGCCAACGAACGTGGGAACAAGTGGAACTGGGAAAGGCCAGGTGGACCACCTCGCGTGCTCGCTCGCGCTCTTCGAGAAGCACCAGGACAAGCAGACGCTGAGCCGCCAGGAACTCGTGCGGAAGCAGAGCAACCGCAAGCGCCACTACAACCTCTTCCAGCTCAAGCGCATGGCCGAGATGCAGACCAAGAAGCCCGACGACATCACGCTCTTCATCACGCATTTCCGATGATCTAGCTGGCTTTTATGATCTGTCGTGTCCTGTATTGCGCGGTTATGGGTATGGGCATGGGTTCCGGTATCCTGAGGCTATGCTAAAGCTCGGCGAGCGGGTTGGCGTGCAGCGTGATCGACTGGATGAGGATCTCCTTCACGGGGCGGTGCTTTGCGTCCACGGGCGTCTTCTCCATGCTGTCGAGCACGTCGAGGCCGTCGATCACTCTGTGTACGGCAACACACACACGAAGAGTACGTTTATCAGTGAATGATGAGTCCAAGTCAAAAGTCCCAAGTCAGTCAGTCAGTCAGTCTCAGTAGTGATTATTTAACAACAACAACCGTAACATGAAATAGGAAAACCGTGCCAACGTACTTTCCGAAGACCGTGTAGACGTTGTTCAGGTGCGGCTGCTTGGCGTATGTGATGAAGAATTGCTGCTTGTTGGTGTTCGGGCCGCTGTTGGCCATCGACACGATGCCCCGGCAGTTGTGCTGATCGTTGTATGTCACCATAATAAGCCACATTCCAGTCGTTAGTGGCTAAGCCCAATGTTGCCTATCACTTGCAGTAGTATATAGTAGCAACGCGTACTCTGTTCTGCGGATGGAACTCGTCGTCGAACTTGCCGCCCCAGATGCTCTCGCCGCCTTTGCCCGTGCCCGTCGGGTCACCGCCCTGCACCATGAAGCCCTTCATGTTTCTGATAGAAAACGAAACAATCGTCATACACAGCAGTAATTAGCACCACGACAGATCTCCATTGCCTGCATGATAGAGCACACGTAGAGCGCAGTGGGCCGTTCATTCATGGATCAAGCGTGACACGCACCGGTGGAACTTGGTGCCGTCGTACGCACCACATGCGCAAAGCGCCAGGAAATTCTGCATTCACATTAGCAAAAAAAGGAACAACGCATAACACTGTTAGGTAATGCACACAAGCTTCTTCGCACTGATGTGACCCATGCAATCCGTTTGTAAGTCCATAGTTCATAATGCAAGCTGCGCAATGTACCTCAGCAGCGCGCGGCGCTGTGTCACAGAACACCTCGATCTTGATGTCGCCGAGCGTCGTGTGCAGCGTGACCGACTGGAGAGCAAGAAACGAGAGCAGAGGCAGAGAGTGCGAATAATCGCGCGTCAGTTGAGCACGTCGCCATAGCACACACACAGACACAGACACAGACAACAAGCTACAATCACACAGCGCTTCGTCATGCACGCACCATTTCCCTTTTTCCTGTTGGAGCTTTTCGTAATTTGCTGTCAGCCTTGCCCCAGTGGACAATTGGTCGGTGTGTGGACCACATAGAGTTGACAAAGTACAGTGGCGAACAACCACAAAAGATATTTCAATCTGTCCGTTATAATATCTCGAAATCTATTCAATCCGGTACCCAGAATTCGATCAAAGCTCTCATGTTTCTGTGTTCGTTTGTGGGGACTCCACGACGTCTACCATTGGCTCGCTGTCTTCCTTTTCCCGTTGACTGGGGCTGGCGAGACCTAGGAATCCAGTACAACTGATATCCGAGCTCCGAGCCAAACCAATTTCTCGTTTCCACGGCGTGAGAGGGTACGACGGATTTCGTATCGCTTTCCCTCGCTGATCGGAAACCAGTTCAGCAGACCTGTGCTGTCACTCTGAGCGAGCTGTCGATGCCTCTTGGGTCCGTTGGTCCAAAGACCAGCGAACTCGATGTTTCCCCCTGTTCCAACCATGTGATCGCAGAGTGGAGTGTCCCTGGCGGCAATGTTGGCATTCACGAGGTACGTCTTGTCCGTCACCAAGTCTGGGAGGTGGGTGGTCTCTCAGTGGACACCAAGTTGGTCCAGCCGAGCACTACAGTAGACATTTGCCAAAGTTGCTTGGCAATTCTTGGATCGGATTCTTGTTTCAGAACCAGAAGCGGCATATTGGAGGCTTCAAGAAATTTCTATGGGATAGTCGTCAGGTTGGTTGTTCAGCGCGAGTGAGAGGTAGACAGGCTTGAGGCGATGCACAACCGGTGGGACTTTATTCAGTCTTAGTCGCATCTCTTCAAGCATGAAGATCATCCTCTTTGGCGAGATCCTGTCCAGCGTCTCGGGGAACACATACATAGCAAACAAGCACTCAAGCGAGTCATCAGCCTCGCACCAGCAATTGTGACATCCAAACCTCAGCTTGAACACAACTGAAAAGGGCTGAAAGGCGTGGGAAAAACAACGAGCTAGATTTAAAAAAAGATAAAGCCAAGCAGGGGTCTCCATCATCGAAAACAAACACGCACATGTCAATCAAACCTGAACGGCCGTTGTTTCCAACTAGATTCGCTCTTCTTTAGCGACACGAAATCTAGTCTGCGGCGCAGCGCCTCCCTCATGAACACACGCGCAACGAGAAAAAAGCAGCAAGCCGTTTGCTTATAGGTCGGCCATCTCATCTGGACGCTCATTCGGGTTCACTAGACCTGGGATCGCGAGTCTTGCCGACAACTCCTGTTGCTCCATGAGTTGGGTCTTCGCGAGGCTTTCCTCCAAGAAGAGGTCGGCGTTGTCTTCACCGGCAAACTCCTTCACGTTCACCAGGAAGTCGCGCAAGTGCTTCTTGAACGTTGGTAGATCCTTGGACATGTCGAAGCACCCGATCACGAACTCCACCACCTGCGCTCGGGAAAGGTTCGGGAACGACGTTCCGATCAAGTTCGCCACGTAGTCTTTCAAAAACGCCTAGAGAGAGAAACCAAACAAAAACGTGTGAGAACAAACGCATACAGTAGATTCCGAGCAACAGCGAAGGAAAACACACACACGCAATGGCGTACCGAGTTGGTCTGGCCAGGTTGGACGGTAACATTTGGCACCGACTCCCACAGCGGCACAGCGATCTGGTCCACAATCGAGAACATGTGGCGAAGAATCGCAGCGTGCAACTTGAAGCCGAACTTGTGGAGACGATCCGTCAAGACCGCCAAGATGTCCTGCAGCAAAAGCAGGTAGAACGAGCGGTAGAAACCCGCGGCGATCTGCGGGTTCTCCTGGATGTTGAGCAGCAGCGCAAACAGCGTAGCCAACCCCGTGTCGGCAACGTTTCGCTCGGTGTGCTTGAAAGCCCAAATAATCGAGTCCACAACGAGCTTCTGGTGCTCCAGTGGGATGCCGAACAATGCCTCGAAGCAGAAATCGTTCACCGCTTGCAGCAACTTGAAGAAGTTCACACGGTGCTCCGGGAAATCTTCAAAGTTCTTCGTGATCATCTGCAACGTGCACTCGAACACCGCTTCTAAAATCGCAGGCACGGATGGAGCAATGATGTTCTTCATCTTGTTGATCGACGTGGCGAGCAGGCTGAGCACTTCCGCTTCCTTGGCGGCTGGGATCGTCGCTTTGTAGTCCGTCAACACAACCTCCAGCATCTTTGGTAAGAAGTGGGTGGCAACCACAGCCCGAGACGTATCGTCACCGGCAGCGTGTTCCACAAAGGCGTCCAACAGGCGTAGCGTTTCCTTCTTGGCACCTCGCAATGTTCGCACGTCCGAGGTCTTGACGGCAATCTCGCCTCCTTGCTCGACAAGTTGGTGGATTCGCTGAGTGTACGCAGCGTACACATTCAGCATGTCTTGGAAGATGTAGCCCATCTGCGAGTTGAAGCCGTTAGGACCAATCGCCTTGCAGACCTTCACATTCGTGCGAATAATCTTGATGATCTCCTTGATACCGCGGTTGTCGTACAGGATGTTCACATCCTGCGCAGCTTGTCCCATGATCGACTTCCAAGCCTCGTTTGGAAGGTTCATCAGGCGACCCAGCAGAACTTCCTTACGACCCGCATCAGCTTCGGCAGCGAGCATCGACGCGACAGCTTCGTAGAACGTGTGAACTTGGTGAGTCTCGAGGTCCGACACAATGCGAGGCAACTCGTCCAAAAGTTCTTCCACGAACGGACGAACTTCGCCGGCTTGAAGAACAACGAATTTTCGACGGCATTTCTGCGAAATCTTCAAGAAGGTGTCACACGCCATGTCCTGAACACCTGGGTGGAGCTCGTGCATGAACTCGAACAATTTATTCACCACAGTGCGCAGGAATTTCCAGTGCGCGCGCAAAAAGCGAGGGTACTGGCCCACAACGTACATGATGTTCGAAGCCACCACCGCCTTGTTGTCCTTCCCGCGCTTCATCTCACACAGTCCAAGGAGGTCCTTGATCACAGTCACCAAGAAGCGCTTCTCATTCTCTTCGCTCATAGCACCGGAAATGGAACCAATCGCCCAACAGAGCGTGTTGAGGTTGTTCCACGACCACTCCGTACCATCCACCTGAGCAGTCAGCTTCTCGAGCATGATCGTCTCGGTATCGTCGTAGTTGAGATGCGTGAGGTACACCAAGGTCTCGTGCATCGTCTTGTACTGCGACAACGCTTCGGTATCCTTGGTGGTTTCGCGCACGATTTCACCATTCTCATCTTCGACAATCAGCACTTCCGACGGCTTCACCATCTTGGAGATCATCACGTGGCGAACACGCGTCATAACAGGAGAGACGAGGTCGCGGCGGTTGCTCGACGCAGTTTGGAATCCAGCGAGTGGGTTCATCTGGCTTTGATCCGTCGTGTACAAATCGCGAGTGAAGAAATGGATGTAGTCCAAGCAAATCTTGAAAATACCATCGTCATCCACTTCCGAGATGCAGACAAGGTAGGTGAAACCCGCCAGCAGAGCCTGGTGGGCTTCATCGCCAGGCGTGGTAATCGGTTGTTCAATCACTTGAATGTGGTAGCGGAAGAAGCTGGTGAAGAAGATACTCAGGCGTTGCACGAAGATGTCGTCTTGCTCCCAGATTCGAGTGAACGATTTTCCAGGTGGCAGCATCTTGCCGACTTCATTGAGAACCCCCATGTAGAGCTGGATGTACACGCCGTCGTACTGCGCTGGCACCTCGCGCAGTTGAGCGATTTCACTCAGGCAGCTGATCGTATCATTGCGGAACACACCGGTCGCCAGAAATTTCGTCACGAGGATCTTGATCAAGTCCGTCTCGAAAATGAACCCCAGTGGGATCCAGCTGAGGAAACGAAGCAGCGTCTGCAACGTGATCGTGAGCAATGGCACGTGGGTCGACTTGCTCAGCACAAACTCGCAGAGCTGGAAAATCTGCGTAAACTCGTGGTTCAAGCTCTCTTTCAACGTCTTCGTCTTCTGCTCCGTGAGTTGGTCCTTGGAGAAATCAAACACCTCTTCGCTCAGCAGCTTCAGGATCGTCATGTTGTTTTCGCACAGAATCTCAGAGGTCTACAACAAACAAATCGCACAATAATTCGGTCAACAAAGAGCATTATGCATTGAACCCTACTATTGCAGCAAAAGCAATGCCATACCTTGCTGGAGTTGACGATATCTGTGATGAACGATGGCCAGTTTTGTGGCCACTCGTGCTTCAAGACCTGACAGTGATGACAGCAGTACCAAAAGCGCAATTTAGAACCCCTTGCATCAACAATGCAATCGGCAGCGTAGAGCATGTTAGCAAAAAAATGTACCTGGACAAGCACCAAATCCATCTTGTGGATGAACACGCGCTGCTGGCGAAGGGTGAGCTCATCGGACGACATGGAAAGCAGCTTGCCGACAATGTAACTCTTGATGCCCTCGCGCTGGTCCTTTGGCAGGATCTTCCAGCGGTATCGAATTGCGTCTTCAAGGATCTGCAGACCAAAGTACTTGGTCTGCGGGCTCGACGACTGCTCCAAAATGTCCGACGCGCGGGTCCACGAGTCCTGGTGTTCCTGCAGCGCCACCATGATCTGGTTCGCAATGCGCTGGTGCGGGCTCTTTGGGTCGTTCATGCATTGCACGACCTGGTCCAGCGCCGCAACGTCAAACGGCTGCGAGAAATCCAGCAGCTTCTGTCCGATCGCCTCCATGGTGATCTCGTTCTTCCTCTCTTTTGTCAGTGGTTGCTGTTCTTCAGTCGAGCTTCTCTCTACGCCGCGCAAAAGCAAATATGCACACATACAAACAGAGGAAGAGTTAGTTTGGACCATGACAGCAGAGCGCAGAAGCAAGCACACTCTGTCTCTTTCTCACTACACACGCATATACACACACACAGAAGGCAAGGATACTCCCACTCATACACACGTGCATACAGATAGACAGCACCAATCACCCCACTCATCGTCCAGACAAACAGACTGAAACGCACGTTCTCTCTTTATGATCTCGCTCTTCAATCACATGCGCAGTAGTAGAGCTATGCGTGGAGAGAAAGATTGATTGCCCGTGCACCTGCTTCCAACACTTTCATCTCCCCACGCGTCACTCATATCCAGACACGACAGCTTCTAGAAAACTCTCGAACATGTGGCCTTCGCTCTCAGGCGTTCTCATTCCCACACGCAATTAATTTAACCCAGACACACACACACCACTCTCTCTCTCTAACACGCACAGACACACACACGCGCGGCAACTCACCTGACTACGTTCGCGACTGCTGTGGGCTGTGAGCTCCTTCCTTCCTTGTCTCGTCGTCACCTTCGCGCGCGCGCACTCGCTCCTTTCCGTTGCTCCTTCTCTTGCGGGTTGCAATTGAATCACTATGGCGTGCCTGCCTGTACTAAACTCAACCAAACAGGATAACTGGGCGTAATCGTATTTTACCATGTAGTGTACAGTTTACCGTGGCTTAGAGAGTAAACTATGTGCACTGGTCTTGGTTTGACTGGTGGAAGCCAGAGCCAGAAAACTCACGCGTTATCTTTCGTGGAAAAATAACCACTCTGGCTCGCTTTTGCTTTTTGTTCCCACTTATATTCGCTTCTGGATTTGTGGTGTGGGTGATATCACCCCCTCAAAAGCGATACAGTACCTTCATTTTTCACAAAAGAAGGTGGGAGATTGTGGCTATTTACATTTTTGGAAAACTCTCTTAATCACTACCATTGTGGAGAGTTTTTCCCAACCTGCGAGCCAAATTGTATTGAGGGGAATTTAACAGAAAACTCATATACCCACCCCTTAAAATGATAATTAGCATTTTAAAAAGTTTTCCCATTTACTATTAACACAAAAAATTGTGAAACCGATCGTGTTAAATTTAAACGATTAATCTTTAAATTAAATACGATCAGTTCCTCAAGTACTGCAATTACTCGCAAATTGGAGTTGAGAGTGCCAAGAGTTAGTGGACTCTTTTTGAGAGTGAATCCATGTGGTAAGTAACAAAACTGTAGGACTCGAAAAATAAACGATAATTTTGTCAGCGGGTAATTCGAGGACCTTGTTTGATACAGTGCACGTCAAAAAGTTAAGGACAGCAAAACAAATTAAATTATGTGGATTTTTTTTTCGAGTTTTGTGTTTGCGGACGAACTTTTTTAGTGTGTTAGAGAACGTCATTAGGACACTCTCGTGGTGAAATCGCAGCTCGATTTGACTTCTTAGAGCCACAGGAATGACCGATATAAGTTTATAGAGGGCGACAAAATGATAGCGACAGCGCAAGATTCAGCCATTTGGGGGCGAATGCGTGATGCTACTGGCTTGAAATCGACCTACAAGTGGCAGTGAGCATTACCCTCGCCACTGGCATTGTCCATTTAGCCGTGGGGGCGCCAAGACGATGGGCAAAGCTCCAGGGCTGACGAAGCTGCAGCAAGGCAAGATTCTAGCGTACGCAAACACCAAGATGTCGATCCGAGACA
>JAASGK010001095.1:0-12482 GCA_023334195.1 Globisporangium emineosum
CCCCCCCCCCCCCACACACACACACTCTTTGCCACACTCTGATGTTTCTTTTGTGTTGTATTGCGTTCGTTTGTATTCAGAGCCAGCGCTCGCCAATTGATGGCATCACGCTGGAGATCAGCTCGAATCACGGCCACCACGAGTACACGTGTCTGTACCGTTTCCGGATCCACGGGACGCCCGTGTGATTGGAAGGATGGAAAGATGAATACCCACCTCTAATGGTTAGTGAATAGATGATTTTCATGTCGTGCCTTGTTCAGCAAGCTCGTGCCGTTCGCAATTCTCTGCATTGGATGAATGTGTTTTCTATTCGTCTACAGTATTGTATTCGGTGACTAGTTGTAGGCACTGGAGTGGAGCTTGATCGCATTCTCCAGCGTCCGCTTCTCGCCCATGCGGATGTGCAAACAGGACCGCAGCCACGGCGCCATCTGCTGATCATTCGCGCGCAGGAAGGCTTCGTCATTCTATTCAACGAATGTTAAGAGCAACAACACGATGTTAGATCAACTGGAAAGTGAGTTATCGAACAAGACACGAAGCAGAAACTGGCGTACCTTGAGGGGAGTTTTGTGGGTCTGGAGTCGCTCGTGACAGATTTCTTTCATGCTGTCTTGGATTTTACTGTGAAGCGACGGAGGAACCTGGACCAAAGGTGCTTGGTCTGGTGCTGCTGACACTTGTTGGAAGATGCTCTGGAGTTCTTCTGGTGACGCTAGCAGGATCTGAAGCCACTGGTGCGATTCGAAACTGAGCTGACCATCGTTTGTGAGCTGCAGCGTCTTCTTTGAGATCGCGCCACTTGTGTTGCTGTTGTCTCCATTGCGAAGAAGAGTCTGGAGAAGTTCGTGTTTCTCCCGCAGCAGCGCGTCCGATGGATGCAGCTTTTGCAGTTTGTCAGGAAGCGGGACGTCGAAAACATCATACGAATTCGTCGGGAGCGTGAATCCGTAGTTGCGCAGCAGCCGCAGATTCGTGTGGTGGCCGTAGTTGATGAAGATCTGCTCGCCTGGCTGGTACGAGCGCGTGGTGTGCACGGTGAAGCCTTTCTGCGGATCGAACCCGTGCTCGCATTCGTCCCTGTTACAGTTAGACAGGCGTATACCATATAGTTCAGTACTGGTATGAGCTGTGTGGACTCGGTGAGCTACAGATCACCAAAAGTCAGACATTTGGTTCGCAACGCACCCGTTGTCGCTGTGGTTGAACCAGTCGAAGAACGGGATGAGCGTGAACGGCTGGTCCTTCCCGGACGTCGCGCGCGACATGAGGATCGACATCGCCCAGAAGAACGCCTCGCGGTCGACAAAGCCGCTCGCGTTGCCAAAGAGGTGTTGGTAGATGGTCGAGTAGAACTTGGTGCTGCATTGTTTGAAGAGGTATAACCATTGTCAATCAACGCTATCGAGAAGCCATGACCAAACAAACACTGGCTGACAACGCAGTACCTCTGTTGGATCCCACGAGCCACATCTTGACAACCCTCAAGCTCCTGGAACTGACGCTCGTCCCAGTAAAACGGCAGGTCGACGTACGTTGGCAGCGAGTTGACATAGAGATCCTCCATTTTCGCATCCGTGACGTTGCTGAACACCACCTCCGGCAACTGCGAGCGTGGGAAGTTCACGAGCAAATGCACGCCGAGTACGAGCGCATTCGGCACGAACGGAGACGCACTCAGCGCTGGGTTGCTCACAATAAGCTGATTGAGTTGGCCCAGGAAGCCCGGCGCTTTCCGCTGCGCTTGCTCAAGCGCGCACGCTGCGGAGAATGGGAACCAGGCGTCCGCGCCAGCCTGGAAGATCAGCGCGTCCTTGGCGATCGGCTCTTTCGCGACGACGCCCACGCCCATGTGTGGGATCAGTCGCGCCTCGATAGCAGACGACACGACGCACCCATGCGTGCGGCGCACCGCCTCCTGCACGCGCTGCAGCACTAGCGAGGAGCTCATCTTGCTCTGATTGTGTCAATTGAACTGTTGATGCGAAATGTTCCACAAATAGCCGTAGTTTCCTAAAAATAAATAAACTACTCTATTTACACCTATATTTGAAAATATTTGGATTACATATCTAAGTATGGGTAGATGAGGGTGTTAAATATAAAAACTGAAAGTAATTTGTGGTATTTTTTGTGAAAATGCTGAGCTCTCCGCCAATCAAAAACCATTCTCATTGTTGACCAGCGAAGCCATCGATCGATCGGCATTGCGAATTTACGAAAAGCGGCAAGAACCAGCAAGAGCAAGAAGCGAACGATGGTGAAGGTGGCGGCCGCAACGGAGGCGCCCAAGACGTCGGTGGAGGAGCTCGTGGCGTTCCTGTCGCACCCGCGGCCGGAGTTGCGCAAGTCCGCGTCGAGCCTGCTGATCAACATGACGGCGTCGGACCAGGGCATGCACCAGCTCATGCAGCTGCAGAAGTTCGACGTCATCCAGGCGCTGTGCCGCGTCGTGAGCGACATGCGTCCGATCGCTGAGGACGCGATCAAGGCGCTGATCAATCTGACCGCGGCGAACCCTGCGGCAGCTGAGCGCACGCTCAAGTTCGACTTGCTCAACCGCGTGATGACGCAGATCGAGGACGACGAGTGGCGCTTGAAGGACTACTCGATGATGCTGCTCGCGAACGTGTCGACGACACCCGAAGGTGCGCGTGCGCTCATGGGCTACGACGCTAAGAGAGACGACGCACTGCTAGCGCTGCGCGAGAAGAAGATGCGCACGCTCACGACGCTGTTCCTGGAGAGCGAAGCTGAACCTGAAGGTATCGACAAAGAGACGGGCGACGCCAAGTGGGACGATGAGTACCAGTACGTGGCGAACATCCTCGCCAACATCTCGCAGCTGGCGGAAGGACGTGACTTTCTGCTCAAGAACCGCGGCAGCACGACCCTGATCGCTGAGCTTTTGCCGCAGCTGCGCTCGCCGAACGTCGTGCGTCGTCGTGGGATCGCCGCCGCAGCGCGCAACCTCTGCTTCGACACGGACAACCACTTCTTCCTCTACGACCAGCTCGACATCCCGTCCAAGATGAATTACATCCTCGCGGGCCCAGAGCCGCTGGATGAAGACGACAAGCTCGGCATGCACCCGAGTGTGTACCGTCTCGGCGAGAAGAAGAAGCGCGACCAGGATAAGCAAGTGCGTCTCGCCGCGGTCGACTGTCTGCTCTTGCTCTGCACGACGCGCAACGGCCGCAACGACCTGCGCCGCAAGAAAGTGTACCCGATTGTGCGTAATGCTCACCTTGTGGAGCCAGAAGAGGAGATCGGCGACCAGATCTACAAACTCGTCGACTTTCTGATCCGCGACGAAGAAGGCGAAGAACCGGACTGGAACGAGATCCGCACCAAGGCGTTCACGGACGACGAAAGCAAAGAGCCTGCAGAAAGCGAGGGGGAGCCTAAGATCGAGGAGCTCGTGGACGACTCTGTCGAAGAAGAAGCCAAGCCGCGAGGACGCAGAGAGCTCCCGGTCCCGTCCATCTCGGCGGAGAAGTCGGTCCTGAACAAGCCGCTACCGAGCGAGAAGCAGCCTCGGGCTCAAGCCGCCGACGAAGAAGTGGACGATCTGCTGGCCGCGTCGCTCGCGAACGAAATCAACCTCCTTGACGTGAGCAGTGACGAAGAAGACCACGAAGAAGACGAAGAGCCGGATGTGGACTAAGTGATCGATACTCCCAGCTAAATAGATTTATATACACTCGCACATCGCTTTCTTGTGACCACCATTGTCACCATGTCGTGTGCGTCTTCAATGCACATAAAAGATCTTGATTGTTGAAATTACTTTCCGTTGCTTCCTCTCGTTGCTGCTTGGTCGTCTTGATCTAACTCGAACGACTGCATACACTACTATCTATCAGGTGAGAGGGCGAGTCAACGGCGCAATAATGAAAATATATACATAACACATCACTCAAAGTGCTCACACGGAGACACTCTCTTCCTTCTCTTCATCGTCTGCTTGCTTCTCTCCATGTCTTCGGACGGCTCACAGCAGCGGCGCTCTTTACATAACGTTCATATTCATTCACGGTCGGGGGTCCTTGAGGTTGGTTGGTGGTTGGAATAACAATATTTACGTGGACTCGTCGAATAACAGCGGATGAGAGGACACGCCCATGAAGCGCTCCTTGGAGAACTTTCGGCGCACGGCGGTCAGCTTGCTGGTCTTGCCCACGCCGTTCTGCGCGTTCCAGAGCATCTCCTTCAGGTCTTCCATACAGTCGGTCAAACTGTGCTCAGAGTACGACGAGTGGTACTCCAGCGTGGATGACTGTGACATTAAGCATAACAAAGTTAGAGGCAATGGTTGACAAGCCATTTCAAGAAAAGATAAGACGCTTGGTCACTTACCCAAGCTGGAAGGTCTCGCATCTGGGTTCTAGCAATGTGCACAGCCGAGGCGGCAATCGTCGACGGTAGGTACTTGACCATCTTGTACTCTTGCAAGCTTCGGTCGATTACGTAGTGAGCAAAGTGTTCAACACGGTCGTCAGCGGTGCGCGAGGCTTTCAAGAAGCGCTTCAGGAACTGGTAGCCAGTTGGGAACGTGACGCGGTAGCTGATGGCTGCAAGCATTTGCTCCTCCATGCGGAAGAGCTCATCGCGAGTGTACGCATTGTCGGTAATGCGGACAAAGTCGTCGGCTTCTGGAGGGTAGATCTCTTCGTACTTGGAGGCAACAAACAGTGCAGTCACACCGACAAGCTGCAGCTTCTGGCGTGGGACGGAGAGGTCTTTCGCGAGGTACTGATCGATCAAGTGGCTGGCGATGTGGAGGGTCTGTGGCAGCAAGTCGTACTTGCAGTGAACGTCCACCAGCCAGTCGACCAGGATGGCGCGCATCTTCGAGTTGATGTCGGATTGGCGGGACATGTACGAAGCGCTTGGCTTGCGCTTCTTCTCATCCTCAAGCTGGTACTTGGTGATGTCTTCAGCGTACTGCCAGCAAGCCGCTGGGTCCTGCTTGTCAGCAGAATCGATGTCGTGGTTCTCCTTCTGCTTGATTTCAATTGGCGATTGGTCAGGAGAAAGAAGCAATGGCGAGTGACCTTCCGCGAGATCCAACGAGCCAAACGTGCGCGCGACAGGCGTGGTCTCCACGAGCTTTGCTGAGATGATGGTCTGCGTCGTGCGCTTCACCAACTGCTTCTTCTGCATGGCCACAGCGGTGGTTCTCTTAATGCTGAGCTTGTTGGTGACATCGCCGAGCGCTGGACGGCGCGTCGTGGTGGATTGCGGCTTGAGTCCGCGCGGACGCTTCTCCGCCTTGCCAATGTCGTCCATCACATTGAACGCCTATTCATCACACCAATTAAACGAAAGTCAGCAAGCAATCCACAGCCAATCGAGCGAATCCATGCAATAAGATACAGCAAATACACAAACAAGAAAGGGGGGGGGTAATTACCTTGCGGCTTACCTTCGCCGGACGCGAATTGAGCGCGTGCGGCGCCTCGTTCTCATTGTTGTGGCTCATAGTCGACGGCATCGCGGATGTGGACAGGTGGATGACGTTGGCGTCGTCGTCGTGGAGGTCTTCGTCGTCGGGTCTTGGGAAGTGAGCGTGTGGGCGAATGCTTCACAGGCAGGCAGGCAGGCAGGACAGGAGACAAAGGGGGATGCGTTTGTTTGTGCGGTCGGCTCTTTTTCAAATCTGCAAATGGCGAACCAAAAGTGTTCCCTCGCCGCCTTTCATACAAACCCCAAGTGTTTTTTGAAAATTCAAACAACCCAGCCACACAAATCCGGATTTTCAAAAATCCAAATCGTACCCTGTCATTCACGTAAAGTACGAAATACCGGTAGTGAGTCATAAACTGTTTTACTGATTTTGAAACCGGTATTTGTGAGGTGCTCTATTTGAAGCGGGTCTCTATTGCGGTTGGATCGTGAGTTCTGAGACGTCGCGCATCCCTCAGCACTCGCAAACACCAAACAGCGTGTGCGTTCTTGAAGGCTGCGTGTGTGCGCGGACCTTGTGCGTGCTCACGACAAGCTCGTTCGCTTCAAGCGACCGCGTCCGTCATCTTTCCGACGTCATGACTTCATGCTTGACATGTAGACGCTCGTTTGGATACAATTCATCCGTACAGTACAGCCAAATGGATCTCTCTCCTTCGTTTCCACGTAGCTTTCCCGCCCTTGGGCCACTTTCTTGACACACTCACACAGTAGTGAACGCGCGTCCGCACGCACATTCGTTCGGCACACACGCTCAATCAGCAGAAAAGATCGAAGGAGGAGCAGTTGCCAAGTGAGGAGCGCTCTCAGTGTTTTGTTTTTGCATTCACTCCATTTTGAGCTGCTCTGTTTGTTTGGCTCACTCTTTTCATTCTCAGTCGGTTTTTGCATGCATTCACAGAAACACAGTCCACTGTGCAATCTGACAACGTGGGACGTCGACACGCATTTCAGCCAATCAGCGCGCTTTCTACAGGCGTAATTACGCGAGTAAAAAGCGTAAAAACTCGTTTAACCCCCTCCGACATCGATCCTCAGAGGTTGCCTCGTGGTGACTTACTTCAACGCCTCTGAATGCGAATTTCCCAATCCATCGCCGCTCCTCCCCTCTCGCTCACGCTCTCCTGTTTGCGCTGAGCGCCCCCTTGGAGAGCAAGAGCCAGGAAGGAAAGCTCTCAATGCAGCCGTCCGCCCGCCAAGTGAAACCACCTGCTCACTTTTGATTTCGATCCGTCGTGCGTAAGTGGGTTCGTCGTCCAGCACCAGCCGCCAGCCAGCAAGAAGAAAGAACCAGAAGAACAACAACAAACCAGTCACCATGTCGGCCCCCATGAAGAAAGTGAACACGCTCGGCAAGCGCAAGAAGTCCATCGATGGTGCGTTTGAAGTTGACGACATGCTGCGGCACTGCTACACTTCGCTGTCTGCATGGCGACCTGCGCGCGCACATGGATGCGTGTAACGCGCATGTGTGCTGCGAAGGGTCGCGCGCAGCGGACAGGGAGCCAGATTGCTTGCTGCCAATGCAATGCATTGAATGCTATGATGAGTTTACTGACCAAATGTAAATTGTATGTTGCTTCTGTTGGTTCTTACAGCCGAGAACGTCAAGCAGATTGAGAAGAAGGACGAGTTCAACCCGAACGCGTACTACGTGTCGCTGACGTCGCACGCGGAGCAGTTTGGAGTGGATCCAGTGCGCATTCGCGTAAGTGTCGCGCCGCGCTCACTTTTTTCTGTTGACATGCCATCAAAGATATCTAACTTCTTTACATGTGTTGTGTTTTGATGTGAACAGTGGGGACAGAAAGAGCCTGAAGTGCGCGGACCGATCATCGGCACCAACCGTCACCACAAGTACAGAAACGCCATCGGCGCTCACGGTGGCTCGTACTGCATCTACCGCGGTCTTGCTGTAAGTTGAACCTGCTGTCAGCACCATGAGCAGTAGTGATGGCAGGAGCTGACTTCTCTGTGTTTCTTTCCTGTAGATTGCTTCCAATGCCATGGACAAGACGTCGGTTCCAGATCTTTCCAAGACTACCCCAGCAGCTAAGATTGGTCCACACCCATCCTGGTTCGACCCAGAGAAGGTAAAATTTCTCTTCTCTTTGCTACCCCATTCAACTGTGATGATGACCCAATTCTAACTCATGTGTTGTGCGTGATGATAGATTGTGACCATTGACCCATTCGGTCACTGTGTCCTGGAAGCTTTCCCGGAGCACTTTGCCAAGGGCTATGATATCCGTCCAACCATTGCTGTGACGAAGGCGCACATGGACTTACCTGAAATCCAGGAGGCTGTGCGTGCTGGCCGCCTCAAACCGGACGGCAAGATCCTGAAGGAGAACTCGCAACTTGTCATCACCAAAGCTGCAATTGATCCTGTCTGGTACCTCCCGGGTGTCGCAAAGCGATTCAACACCACGGAAGCCAACCTGCGTCACCAGATCTTCCAGGAGACGAATGGCATGTACCCAGAGTTGGTGACTCGTTCCGACCTGAAGGTATTTTTGCCACCAATTGGAGGGTAAGTCTTGATGGTGCTATCAGCCTGGTGGTTGCGTGATTTGTGTGTGAAAACTAACTGGATGTCTGGTTTTCATAGGATGACCATTTACATCTATGGCGATGTGAGCTCGATCTCAGACCCAACGAAGAAGCTGGCTGTGCGTGTCCACGACGAGTGCAACGGTTCTGATGTGTTTGGATCAGACATTTGCACGTGTAGACCGTACTTGACCCACGCTATCGAAGTGTGTGTTGAAACTGCACAGCAAGGAGGGTACGTTGTGTCTTGTTTTGTGGTCTCCTCTTGGTTGCGTGATGCAGATTGCTGATATCTTGTCATTTTGTATTTTTTTGCAGAGCTGGTGTCATTGTGTACTTCCGCAAGGAAGGACGCGCGCTTGGAGAAGTGACCAAGTACCTCGTGTACAACTTGCGCAAGCGCCAGGAAGGCGGCGACAGTGCGGAAGAATACTTCAACTGCACCCAAACCGTCGCTGGTATCCAAGACGTTCGCTTCCAGGCGCTCATGCCAGATGCGCTTCACTGGCTTGGTATCACGAAGATCGACAAGTTTGTGTCGATGAGTGACATGAAGTACGACGCGATCGTGAACTCGGTATGTGCCATCGCGTTTGGTTTATTTTGATGTTGTTGCATGATCAGCTGCTGACATTTGCGTGCTTATGATCCATAGGGTATCGAGATCGTGGAGCGTATCCCAATTCCAGAAGAGCTGGTGCCAGAGGATGCCAAGGTTGAGATCACTGCCAAGGTGTTTGCTGGCTACAACGGCGGCAACGTGTACCAGGTCGACGAAGAGAAGCTCAAGTCGGTCAAGGGTCGCATCGATTAAGAGAGTTTTCCAAGGGCGTGTGTGTACTGTGTCAGCTATGACGTTGTCATGTAGCATGCGGTGCACATAGTAGCTCCTGGGATTTCTTTGGTGCGCTGGAGGGAGCAACAGAGAGCCTACCCACCTGCAAGTAGGTTTCCGTCAGTAGTAGTCGTAGTGATGAGAGGATAGATGAATGGAGCGAAAGAGAATGGCTCGAGTGCGTCGTGTCGTTCGTCTTGTTCAGCTTCCATTTGAACTGTCTGGATCAGGAAGGAAGTGCGCTAAACATTTGATTTTTGTGTGATTCTTCTTGTTTGTGGTTGCTTTGTGTTTGGTTGTGTTGTTTGAGGTTTTCGGCTTGGATGAGCCCACATCTGACGGGACTTCAATCAAGATCGGAAGGGTCCACTATTCAGAACGTACCAGTACTGTACCCATACACCAGTTTAACCTCTGCTTCGTACCGGTATTATTTAAACGGTACATATATAGCCTATACAATTTATCACCCCTAACTGCATAGCATATGTTTACACAAAAATGAGTCCATCCGAAACAAAAGTATCCTTATCGTGTTTTTGAGGTTTTTTGCTAGACAGCTTCAAAGAGGCGATTTCTATTCTCACTCCAAATGAAAAACCTTAAAAACTCAATCAGAATAATAGGTTTATTGTGGAATCAGATAAAAAAGAAGGTGATTTTAATACTGTTCCAACTATGGAACAGAACAGCCATTTAGTTTTTCGGAATGAGCGAATTTTTCGCTACAAATACCAATAAAAATATTCTTATAAATTTTGAGTTTCTATTCGCGGTGCGTTTTTCAAATCGGAGATTTGAACCAAATATTTCGCGCCCTTTTCACTGAAGGGACTAAAAATGAAGCTGAGACTTCGGAGATTATCGTGATACGCGTGGTTTAATAACCTCGAAAACACCATAAGGATACTTTTGTTTTGGATGGACTCAAATGGTTTATTGTGCCTTTCATTGTTTTTGCGCATTTATTTGCGTGATAAAACAAGATGAAGGGCTGGATAAATAAAGTTGAATGAGGTGGTACTTTGATCTAAAAAAGGTCGCAAAAACAGGCATTCTGCAAAGTCAAAGGATAAAACAAGGTTGCTGAGTTGATTTATTCGAGGCTATTAATTGACTGGACACAACAAAGCCACACGGGGGGAATTTTCATCAAAAACCAACACGACCACAGCCAATCCTCCTCTCGCCCCACAGCTTGCTCCTGCCGCATGCTTGCACGACCGGTGTCCTCCCATTCTGGTACAGTCAATGTAGAGCGAATGAATGCCTTCCTTAATGTGCTCCTGTATTTCTAACGATATGCTTTTATGATTTGTTGTTGTGTTCTATTGATCCACAATTGCAGCTTTGATGGCGAGCTGAGATGCTGACGGGTTGGCGTCGATCCCAGACATCCTCAGTGCGGCTCTCACAGTCAAAATCGGAGAGCTGCACTCGCATAGCAGAATTACCCACAGTAGTGCGATTGCATTGCAACTGGTTGTTGCTGACGAATTCGAAGTTTTCAGAGCAAGAGTGAAGAAGAAGTTGGAGGGAATGAAGGAGGTGGTTTGGAGTGACAGCAGTCCCGTCGTGGTGAAGCCGACGCAAACAGCGTCACAGGCTAAATACGAAGAGCTGGGGCAATCAGATCAAGGTATCGCGGTGCAGCTTCTTCAAATCTGGGCGAGAGCCTCTCGTAGAAAGACATGGTCAGTGTTGCTATTTGTTTTTGAATGCTTTTGCCACATCACATCGCCACTTCACTGATTGTGTTTTGTATCGTATGGGTGGTTATAGGCAGGGAGCACTTCAGTCAGAGCTTTTCGTTCACGCTAAAAAATTGCCACGAGCTCAATCATTTAGAGAGCGAGCGAGTCTCGTATTGCAAATGCAGCTGCTCAAATTGAGGGTCACATTTCGCAGTTTCCCAGTGCTTCTCCATTAGGCCCAGCCGCTCGGTCATACTGGGCGATCCAACGTACCCGCCAACCCGACAACACACCACTCGAGGTACCGTCAAACACAACCTTTACCCAGCTGAGCATGATCGACGAGTGCCAACGCTCTATTGATGCTGCTGCCCCCGCTTCAATGCTGGAGCCAGAATACGTGACCGTGAGGTGCAAGCTCAACGGTGGGACCGCGCCTCTCCAGTTGCACTTGGCGGACCTTCGGCAGCAGTTGGCTCCCACTTTACGCATTGGCTCCGCCATACAGACAGCCAACAGGCACAGCCCCACCAGGGATAAACATGGAAGATTTGGACCATGCTGATTCAGACATAGATATGAAAACGAAAATATCAGCTTTAAAATGTTTGCCTGTTCAAGTGGTCGAGCTCATAGACACAATGGCGGTACAGGTTCTGGCCTACATACTGATTGACTTTCGTGCACTTTACAACCGCCACACTTAGTGTTCTTTCTGGATCATGGCAAAAATTCATTGATGCATTCTTTACTGCCCAACACTTCAATAGCGAAAACCGACTTCGATTGGATTGAGTTGTGGTGAGTACGACGGCAAAAAAACAAAAGTGTGCCGATGGAGTGTACCAGTTCTTCAAGCTCATTGTACATATGGATCTTGGCATTGTCGAGTACCAAAATAGATCTACAACAGTCAACATAGAATACAGTATTAAAAATTGTAATCGCACAGAGCAGAAATATAGTCACGTACCAAGGAAGCGGCCATAGATTCAAAAATGGCGCGATTTTGGTTTTGATAACGTCGTGGAATTTGGCTCTGTCAAATGTTCCTGGTGTTGACGCCCACGAAAAATCCGCTCACGTCGAAAGCCGCCAGCACTGATACTCTCTGGCCACGAACAAATGGCAGTGATACGATTGCAGGGGTGTTTCTCTTGGACCACGCGTACTTCCGTAGAGCATCTCTCCCATCCTTCGAGGTCTCGTTCATAAAAACTAATTGGTCTGGGCCGCTATAAAACGGACTTAACTTTTTGTAGAACACTTCAATTTCTGCACCTACACTTTCCCTAGCGCGCTTCGTGAGTACTTTTCTACTCATTTTAAGATCAAACCGAAGCAATCTACAATGGTAGGCGTAGAGGTGTTAAGAAGCCCGCTAAACTTCCCTCTCACTGCCTCTTGCAGCTCTTCTAAATAGAAGCAAGGATGCATTTTCATATACTCTTCTACAAATACATGGACTCGGAAGGCCACCGCGCGGACTTGTTCTCTCGAGTCTTTGGCAACACATTGCCATGCTTTTTAAATAGCTCAACCCAGCGCTCAATAGAGCGGACAGGCATGCCAAGAACAGAGGACACAGTGGTCATTTCGATACCGTACATGTAGACTAGAACTATAGCACGCCACCTCATGTCCATTGTCACAGTCATTGTAGATGATCGAGGTGGGGCTCAAATTGCAAAATGATGTGGGGTTTAGCGCGGCCAGTCCGCCTTGAATAGCGGTTATTTCCTTTGATTGGCGGGTAGGAACCCGCCAAACCGAGGAAATCGCAATAAAACCAGGTTAATTTGAGCAGCCCATCTGCTGCAATCCGGGTCAGGTTGTCAATCACAAATATTTAAAAGTAATAATTCAACCTTTATTTAAGGTTAATTAGAGATTATATTTTATTAAATGCAGGAATTAGTATTCACTTC
>JAASGK010001096.1:0-12476 GCA_023334195.1 Globisporangium emineosum
AATCAGCGCTTTTAATTGGCTACTTTGGGTAATATATTCAGCTGCTTACAACATACAACTGCCCTTTAATAGGAGTATTCAATCCTTTTTTAGGAGTAAACTGCGTACGCTGTTTCTGACCAAACCACTCGATGAAATCTGATGAAACCTCCTTTGATCGTTTTATCTCATCAAGGCGCTTCGATTGATGTAAAAAAAACAAGGGGTAAAAAAAGCGTCCTCGTTGCCCCCGCCCACTATTAGTATTGAGAATGGTGACTGTACTTTATATATTCTTTTTAGAAGGTTCAATATGCTATTTAAAAGACGCACTTTCGCATACCTTGCCGACTCTCTCATGGCCGCGTCACTCTTCCAAACCCCAGCTCACACGCAATCAAATAAGAGACGAGAGAGAGAAAGAGCAATGAAGTCGGCGCTCGCCCGCATCGATTTCTTCCGGTGCGTCCATATTAACTCACGCCCCTCCCCCTTATGTGTCTGTCTGTCTATATGCTCACGCCCTTTATCTCTGTGTGTCTCTATGTCTACAGGAAAGTGCCGGAAGAGCTGCAGATCGGCAGCGGCAGCGGGCGGTTCTTCTCGTTCCTGTCGTTCGCGCTCATGGGCGTGCTCATTTGGTCGCACTACCAGTCGTACCAGCTGATGAGCACCAAGTCGATCGTGACGCTCGACGAACACCAGGAGGACCGCTTGCGCATCAACTTTAACGTGAGTCTGCTCGCGGTGCCCTGCTCGCACGCGAGCGTGGACATGTCGGACCACATGGGGCAGTCGTTTGTGAACATCACCCGCCACGTGCGCCACTTCCAGCTGAGCTCGGACAAGGAGAGCGGCGAGACCTCGCGCATGGACGAGGTCGTGATCGATGACCACGAAAAGGGCGTGCCTGCATGGGGCGCCATCGACCGAGCCACCCACCGCGGCGTGCACTACTCGACGCCGCTCACGAACGCCAACTTTGACGACTTTATGCTCAAGTACGAGCTCGTGCTCGTCAACTACTACGCGCCGTGGTGTCCTTTCTGCCAGCAGCTCAACCCGGAGTGGGAGCGCGCCGCCGCGCAGCTCGAAGACCATCCAGAGTACAGCGAGCGCGTGCGCATGGCGTCGGTCGACTGCACGGACGACAACGCCGCGTGGCTGTGTCGCCGCGCGCACATTCGCGCGTTCCCGTCCATGCTGGTAAGTGTGCATGTTCCATTGTGTGGGGCTATGCGTAGCGAGTGTGAGTGCTGACTTGGTGGAAATGCTCAAATGCTTTGTAGATCTACATGTACGGCAGCACGTCGACGCGATTCATCTACAACGGTCCGCGCACGACGCAGCACCTGCTGCAGTTCCTCGACCTCTTCTACCGCCGCCTCGAGCCAGACGCCGACTTTGCGGAGGAAGTGAATGTGAACGGCAATACTTTGGGGCTCCCGCTGCACGTGAACTACGAGAACCTGGAGCACGTGGACCTGAAGAAAGTGAAGCGCACGATCCCAGCGGACGCGGTCGAGGGCTGCGAGATCTCAGGAAGTCTGAGCGTGAACCGCGTGCCGGGCAAGATCGTGTTCACGGCGCGCTCGAAGGACCACTCGTTCGACTACCGCGCGATCAACGTGACGCACCACGTAAACCATTTTTCGTTTGGACAGATCAAGCGCTCAGAGCACCTGCTCGACGGCGCGCGCAAGCTCGTGGCGTCCGAGCGCTACCCGCTCGACAACAAGGCGTACTACGCCGAGAACGACAACATCACGATCGAGCACTTCATGAACGTACGTACGCACCGAACATGCATGCGGCTTTTGTGTTGCTTTTGGTTCGATATTCACGACGCAACAACTCATTCTGACGTGCGTGATCTATTGCTATCGCATGTATGCTACTCAGGTGGTGGGCTTTGATCACGAGGACACGCGCCAGTCGATCTTCGACACGGTCGAGCGCGTGTACGAGTTCTCGGCGAGCAGCAACCAGTACAACGCGACGAACACGCTCCCGGCCGCGCTGTTCTCGTTCGACATCTCACCGCTCGTGATCCGCGTCGTGTCAGACTCGATGCCGCTCTACCGCTTCCTCACGTCCATGTGCGCAGTCGTGGGCGGGGTGTTCACGGTCATCGGGCTCGTGGACTCGGGCGTGTTCCACACGATCAACTCGATCAAGAAGAAGCAGCAACTGGGCAAACTCAGCTAGACGGAGATGCTTTGCCTTTCGTTAGAAAGCATCGGTATGAACAACCTTAAAGTTTCTAATTGCTAGATTTCATTTGTTTACGAAGTTGGTTGTTGGTATCCTACGAGAGCGATGGATCATTCTGTCCGCTTGTGGGTCTGCAGATACGACTTCACAGCCGAGAGTTTGCGGAAATGCTGATAGAGCGCCATGCCCCAGACATAAAGATTCCCGACGGCGCAGCTCAGCGAGAAGAGCATGAGCGGCACGAACGGGTACCTGGGGCCAATGCGCGGCACGTAAGGGAACGCCATCGCGACGCACGTTGTGGCCAACAGCGCCGCCAGGTAGAGCTTCTCGACACTGCTCATGCTCACGGCGCTCGCCTTGATGTGGCGTGACTTGAGCGAGTGCTTGAGGAACGGGTCCAGCGCCATGTACGCCAGCAGCGCGTGCACAGCGGCGAGCAACACCTTCGTTGGCTGCTCGGCCGGCGTAAACAGCAGCGGGAAGAGCGAGATCGTGCTGATGACCGACGCGAAGCGGTAGAGCCGCATGTCGTTGACGCTCTCAGCCGCCATGAGCCCCAGCGGCAAGATCACCTGCAGGATCGCCTTCTCGTGCACGTGGTAACCGAAGAGGAACGAGCACATCATGCAGTATACGAGCGCACTCATAAAGAGCGATGAGTCCGGGTACTTCCACACGCTCACGAGCACGGGCGTCATGCTCGCGAACGTCAGCAGTGCGCACACCAGCGGCGGGACGGATGGCAGGACCGCGAAGCTCGCTTCCTGGACGAGCCCGCCGCTCATGAGCGCGATGCCCGAGGTCGCCGCCCTGGGGACACCCACAACGACGAGCAGCTTGTCCAGGAATGCGTACAGCGCCCAGACGTTCGGTGCCCAGTACGCGTGGCACAGTCCGCGCTGAACCGGGAACAAGCGCGCGAAGATCTGCTTGAGACCGGCGATCGGGTCCTCGTGGTTGATCAGCACCGAGCCGAACGCCGCGCTAAAGACCGCGACCACCACGAGCCCGAGGCGAACAAAGTTGAAGAGCGAGAATGACGCCTTGCCGTCGTGGAAGCTCTGGATCGTCTCGTGCACGTCGGCGTTCGAGATCGAGCGCTTGCGGCGACTCTCCTCCTGCTGCTCTTGCGACGCCGATGGCGTGGTGACGTAGCAGTGGTGGCCGAGGAGATACACAAAGTAGAGCGGCGCGACGTACAGGTAGATGTGCTTGAACATGAGCAGCACTGCGTAGAGGCATGCACCCTGCAGGTCTTTCTTCTGGCGCAGCTTGGTCGCCGAGAGGACCAGCAGGCCGAGCAGCATGCCGTTGTACTGGAAGTGGATGTGGTCCACGTACAGCAGCCCCGCGTCAAAGACCGTGAGAAGCATGATCACGAACCGCTTGTAGCGCGAGAACACGAGCTCCGTGGTCGTCACGCTCGGCCACGACGCGCAGTACGCGTAGATGGCGTAGAAGAGCACGGCGTCTGACGCGATCACGGACAAGCGCTGGAAGAGCACGACCGACGGCGTGAAGATGGGCGTGCTGGAGATCGCGAGTATCTCGGCACCGCCGTCGCCGCTCACACGCGCAGCGACTAGCGACAGCGCATACTCGAAGTACGCGAAGAACGGCGGGTAGTCGAGCGTCCACTCGCTCGTATTCTCATGGTACCAGTCCTGGCGCGGCAGCTTGTGCGTGAGGCTGAGCCAGTTGCGGTGCACCTCGAAGTCCGTGCTCGTGTACGATGGCAGTAGCAGCGCCTTGAGCACGACGGACGCGAGGAATAGCGCCAGGATGGAGCCGTCCGGACGCTTCTGCGCGAGCACGTGCGCGGCGCGACCCGCTGCCGCCATCGTTGCTGCCATTTCGTCTTGATTGGGATAAAGATAAGGGGGAGGAGTGATATGATCAGCGAATGAGTGTATGCCAGCTTGGCAGAGCGGGACACCTGGTCGAATAAACACCTTTTTATAAATGTAAAAGAATAAAATAGTTGATTCTAATCTCAATATCCAAACTACCTCTTTATTAAATATATGGTGTGTGATATCATGGTGTTTACTATAAAAGGTGGATCGGCGGCCTGGCCACGTCATGAAACACAGTTCGTCTCCATCAGGATAGAGCACGCGAAGCACGAAGAGCTGCAGAAATGGACGATTGGACAAAGAAGAAGCTGGCGCTTTGCGTGTATGAATGGTTATATTAGAGCTTCTCCACGTGGTGTGGGCGATGATGATAATGCAGAGCGATGACAGTACGAACGCAGACGCTCACTGCATTGGCAAAAAAATAATGGAAACGCAAACTACACCAGAACAGTAACGCGCCTCCTGCTGGCTCTCTGTGTGCGCGTACGTGACCCGAGACTCCGCTCGGCAAAACCTAGCACGCGTCCTCTTTTGCCACCTTGAGAGACTCGTTCATGCATAAAGCGATCTCAAAGAGGCACTTGTTGTTGTACGTCTTGCCGTCCGTGCCGCAGAGCTGGTCCAGCTCGCGCGTGCAGGGCTTGTCGCACTCTGCTTGTGTCTTTGGCGCCGCTCTTGCTTCCTTGCCGCTCGAGCGGATCGTGGCGCGGACGTGCAGAGTCGCCTTATTTACGAGGGCCTCGCACGAGCCCTTGCCTTTGAACGTTAACGCGGCGTTGTCGCACTTGGCGAACTCGAGCAAACACACGTTCTGAAACGTCTTGGTCGTCTGGCCGTCCCAGCCGCACACGGGGCTCATGTCGCTCGCGTCGCACTTGACGGTGCAGGCGGCGTGGGCGGCGTGGGCGGCGCCGACCACCAGTAGCAGCGCGGTCGCGGTCTTGAGCAGCAGCGCCAGCAGCTTCATCGTGGGCTCTCAGTCGGTTGATCCGTTGATCGTTGCAGCCACTCAGGAGCTCTTCGTCCTTGGCGGCTTCTTGCGGAATGGCGATGGGAATTGCGATAGTCAAATGAGTCGGTTCCTCTTCTCTCTCTTCCTATCAAAAACCCATGCACCCATGCAGGGTTTATGATTTCAAAGATAAAAGTGACAAATCAGGATTCGCGCCTATCCAATGGCCTACAAAACCTATCAAACAGCATGAACGATGCTTGATCAAACGTGAACGAGTGTGCCATTTACTTCAAGACGTCCCATTTTGCTTAGTTCGAGGAGAGGCATTTTAGTTGTTTTATGCATTCGTGACTATCCAAACTGGACAAGTGGAGAGAGAGCTCAACGCCTATATAAGTCGTCCGTAGATCACGTCTGTGTCGTAGTAGCGGTCGAGGAACCCTCCGCACCCAGGGCGGATCGAAGGGTGAGGGTCGTGCTCGACATCGGAGTCCACAGCCGCCGCGAGGACGTGGACGCCTACGTGTAGCAACATACACGAGCAATATACACATGAAGGTTACTAGGCGCCACATTGGGTTGTAAGGCAAACCATTTCGGCTCGGGTACCTGGAAACGAGAGCAACACATTCTGCACGCCTTCTCTCGCCGCGAGCACGCACGTAAAGTAGATCGCCTGCTCCGGGATGCGTTCGCTCAACAGTATCTGGCAACAACAAAACAAAAAACACAAACAGCAAGCACCCGAACGCCAAACATGTGAGTCCATGGTTGCGATCGCCAATACGCCAAGAACAACTCCATAACAGGAACAAAACTGTACCTCGATAGCTTGACACGCTGACTCGCCAGTCACGCATTCGCAATCCACAAGAATCACGTTGCACTGCCGGATATTCGGCGGCAGCGAGTAGCTCAGCGCACTCGCTTGGCGCTGGGCATCTCGACTCCCAAACGCAATCGAGCCTAAAGAACAGTTTATCACAAAGTTAGCGCCAAATTTCATAGAATGCCATTGGTGGGATCAGATTTTGTACCACAGCTTCCTACCAGTTTGTCCTTCTGGGACCAGCTCCCTGAAAGCCTGAAGAAACGGGTAGCCGCCATTCCCGATTCCGACCGCCACGTAATCGGCGACGCTTTTCACGCCCTGCCAGCCGTGCCGCTGCGGAGTCATGACTGCGACCGGGAAAACCGGAGCCATCCCGAGGGCTTCTTCGAGTAACAATCTGTATACATCAATGAGTAAGTCCACTCGATCCACTCACCAAGGAATCCCACAAACCTCACCTTATAACGCGGTCGCCGACGTTCTTGAACACTTGGGGTGGTGTCTGTCGATCTCGGAGCTGCGTCAGCAATTGGTAGATTGCCGGCGTGCGCATCTCGCGAACGTTCACGACCACAGGGTTGGCGGTGTATCGCTGCAATCTACACCACACGCACAACGAAGCAAGCATCAGCATATCCACGAAGCCAGCCATGCAGTGTTAATCTGTCCCAGGATTTGCCAAAGCACAGCATACCTCAGCGGCGCGTTGTGGAGACTGGCGAACGTAGGAAGGGCGCTCGTCATGACACTGCTGCTCGTGAGACTGTTTCCACTGCTGCTGCTCCCACTGCTACTGCTGCTGTCCCCAGAAGGAAAACTGCCGCCACTGCTGCTTGACCCGCTCACGATCCCACAACCACTGCCAGCAGGAGGACAGCATCCACTACCAGCAACACACTCGGTAGTATAACCTTGTGGAGGACGCGCATTCGCCGTTGGTGTCGTTGCAGATTCACCTTGACTTAGCACTGCTGGAGGCTGCTGCGAGCGCCGAAGAATGCCATGCCGGTTCTTGAATGTGTTGCAGATCGCTGCACGCGTGACCTGGTACTCGCGTGCGAGATCCGACTGCCGCTCTCCATTGAGCACCCGTCGGATCACGTCGATGCGCTCGTCGTCCTGCATGTAGCGCTGTCGTCGGCGATGCGGATTGTCTTCGTGTGTGCTCCCCGATGACAAGGTGGAACTACCACTACTGCCACTGCTGCTGCTATCGCTGTGCGCAGGTCGTGAGACCCCAGGAGCTGCCACCAGTGATGACACCACTGGTACTACTGACACCACAGACACTACAACGGGTGGCGGAGCTGCTACTGCTTCTGCAGGAAGCGTTGCGCATTCGGGTTTGACGCTTGCGACTGAGCTGTCTGGCGGCAATGTCGACTCTGGTTGGTGTTGCACTGAGTGGGCTACATCAGGGCTTGCATTCAATGCAGACGCAGGCGGGGTCATTGCAGACGATGCCGGTGGTGCTGACGGGGGGTTTGCGCCTATTTGTATGGCACTTGAGGCTGGATTCGATGGTGGGGCAGTCGATATCTGTGGTGTCAAGTGCGTGCTCACCGTCGACGTAGCAGGCGTTCCTGCTGTAGCTACTGGAGATGTAGGCGCACTGCTGCTGGCGCTCTCCATGGGACGTTCGCTCGCAATGAGCCACGCGGACACAATACCCCGGGCCTTCGAAAACTCACCTCACCCTACAACCACTTTATAATGAGTCTACTCACCTCCTTCAGCAGAGACCGGAGCAACACAATTTGCCCTTGCAGCAAATTTCACCTCTGAGGCAACTCTTCATCCTGTGGACAATGCCGTCATCGTCGTGCATTTCTTTGCAGCGGCACTGCTTGGTCGCGTACGTATCCTGGATTGTTCCTTCTCCTGGCACAATGCAACATACTCCGGTTGGATACGACTGGGCGCTGTTGGGTCAACCATTTCTGTGTGAGCTATCACACAGCTGGTGGTCGCATCCGCTCTCTTCCCATATACAGTTGAAACTGGATCTCAAAGCTCCTGTGTCCATAACCAATTTCACATTTCACCACAGCAAAAGCGCCAAGTTTCACCTTGTCTCGTCGCGCGCAGAGCACATTGAACAGAACAAAACCAATGTTCTTCACGCCGCGTCGCAGGAGAAGGTCTCGAAGTGCTCCAACCGCCCGATGTGTCCATAATGTCGCCTCCCTTGACTCAAGTTTGACGAAAGCCAATAACAAAAACAACGCAAGTGCATTCTATTTCATCGCAACGTTACCTGTTCTTGACTCACCTCTCAGTCTCTCTTCCTTCGGTCGGCTTCGTCTGTGATCTCCAGGATGTTCTAACGCTCACATTGTTGAGACGTGAGCCACACCTGCGTCCACTGCGTTTGCTAGCACGTCGGGGGCAATTGCGTACACCACATCAACTTCGCCAGCGCCGCAGAGCAGCTTTTCCTCGGCCATGAGGCTTTCGTCGATCACGACCTGGATCGCCTGCTGCTCGCGAAGCCCCACTGGGCCAACGCAACCGCGCGAGTATCCGAATATCCGAATCAAAGTCTGCCAATACGAGAGAGCGCATACCATACATTAGAACATCTGCACAATGATGGAAAGATCCTTGAATGAGCTACGAACTCCTGGCACACACCTCTTTGTCTGCGAGAGCGAGCTCGTCTTGCTCCACGCCGAATACGCTGCCCAGTGCTTTCACATCGATTGATTTGTCCAGTTGGACAACAACCGCCGCGTATTGCGTAGAAACAGTACGTCCTTGACTCTGGTTTCGTTCGCTGTGTGCCGACGAGGCAGAGCGAATGAGCACTGCGATTGTCTTCACGACCAGGCCGTCTCTCGTCCACACGCTGCCGTCCCAGCCGCTGTTCTTACCGCCCTTTGCAATCGTGTGGAATGATGTCACGCTCTCCAGCGCCAAGTCTCGTAACGCAGCGCGCACGTGGCTCTGGTTTAAAGGTTGGACAACCGACACCCAATGCCCGAACGACGCTGCGGTCGGGCCGGTGACAACTGCGAACCGCCTCAGGTAGTCAATTACATGCGATGCCGAACCGATTTGAACATCTGCCAACAGATGCAGTGCGATGTTGCGCACCGCGAATGCGTCCTTCGCAGCGTACTCGAGCTGGCTCGGAGAGAGCGGGCGGGCTCCCCAGTCCGAGCACTGCTGCTCCTTGTCAACTTCGTCGTCCAGACACATGCGCGAGAGCTGCGAGAGCCCCCACTTGCTCGCTGGGAGCTGCCGGTACATTGCAAACTGCTTGAGCTCGACCAACAAATTCGTTTGCTCTTCGGATACTCCTAGTAATCCTGGGAACGAGTGCGCCATACGCTTGAGGTCGCTTGTGACGCAAAATCCAACCATCGCGAAACTCGACGAGTGGTCCCAGATGAATCGAAGCGGCTTTGCTGCAATCTCTCCGAGAACCTGCACGTCGATGACGAACACCTTGCCACTCACAGCGAGCTGGTACACACTGAGACCTTCATGCTCGTCCACCGGCTCGTCTTCGAGGTCTTCATCTCCATCACCATCGTTTTCAGCAGCAACAGCAACTCTTGCCTTGGCTTCGTTCTGCAAATCACCGGGACTTCGGCTTAGGAACTTAGGGCGCCACTCACAATCGATGCCGATGAGCATTCGGCCCATCGTTTCCAGCGGATTGAAATCTGTACTGCCGGCGTTCGTGATGAGCAATCTCTTGGTCTTCAAGAGCTCGAGCACACTGTCAATTTGAGTCGTGGAATCGACAAATTCCCACGTCATCGAAGTCACGGCAGCCACAGTCAGCGACCGATTGAGTGAATGGTCGATTGGCGGACCCGTGTGAGCATGAATCCCACTACATCCAGCGCCACCGCCATTGTACTCGGGATGATTGAGCAGTGCGAGATCCCATTTGGTGTGGTACTCAACAAGCACTTTGCGAAGTCGCTTCAGCACTTTTGGCATGTTCAGCAGCGAAAATCGCTTGAACGCGATCTGCAGCAACTCGAGATCCTTGCTCAAGATCGCCAGCTGCTCAGCGCTTTTCCAGTCTTCTTGGCCCATCAAGGAATCAAGCAGTCCTTGAACTTGTTGTCTCGTATGACGAGAGTCGCTGTGAAAGCGACCTCCAAGTCGGAAAACCTTCATGGTCTCGACAGCAATCGCATTCCAGCGCGGGCTATGATACGACAGCAGATCTTCAATCACAGCGCCGACCTCATCGATTTCATCGTCCACGGACCACCCATTCCCCGAGAGCAGACAAATCAGATCCGATGCTCGCAGCGCAAGGAAGAGATAGCTCCATTTCTCCTTGTGCTTGATAATCTGCAAGAAGAAACGCTGCCACGGGCGTTTGTCCACAAAAACCCCTGCAATGCTGGAGCAGCCGCTCTTTTGCGCTTCAAAGGCGTCGAGAACCAAGTGACCGACCCGCTGTGCGACTTTGGCATCGTGCTTGCGCTCTCCAAGAACCAGGAATTGCAGGCATTGGAGGACGAACTCTGCAGCTGCGACGAGGTTTGATTCGGTCGGATCTCGACCTTGAGTATCTAACGATGATGGATCACCGACTTTGCCCTGGCACTGAAAGACGGTGCAGATGGATTTCTTCAGGTTTGCGTGCGTAAAACGCTTCTGGTCCTTGGGAAAGAGCGCGAGCAGCTCTTCACAAAGATCGTCTGGACACATCGCTTCAGGATTTGCAAACTCGTGCTGCTTGCTTTTCAGACTCTTTGCGATCTCTTCGTCACTGGGCTTGATGACGCCGTCGTGGACCCAGTCTCGTCGGCCTTCGTACTCGCGCTCGCCGACAGGCGTGTCGTTTTTCCCATTGTTCACGCGGCGAAAGCGCACTGCATCGTGACAGAGCGGCAGCGGATCCCAGTACCGCGGGTCGAGCGCAAAGCCCCGCGACAACTCTTTCCAACGCCTCTTCTTGCTTCCCTTGTCACCATCAAACTCGAGATCTCCAGGACGACAGCGAACCAGTTCCGAGATGAGCAGCGGCATCACGACCGCGCCGTTCGCCTGCGCATCCGGTGACGCCGCGACGACGTGGAAGTGGTGCTTGGTGTGCTGGATGAGCTCCGCGAGCGTGATGACACGCAGCATCTCGATGCCCAGAGTCGTCTCTCCGTCGATGACGATTTCGCCCGTTGCTGAGTCTTCGACTGCGATGATCGGAGACAACCAGTGGAGCTTTGGGAGCACAACGAAGCGGCTCTCGCCCAGCGGTAGTTGGCCCTTGCTGCTATCGTTGTTGTTATTCGCGAGCACTTTTCGCTGGAACTCGGCTTCAATGTCCGACGTCCACCATCCGCGCAAATGGTCCGGAGCGATGCTGGGATGGCAAGAAGCTTGTGCTGCAAGGGGGTCACTTGTTAGTATTCTCGAAGTCGGATTGGCGTGGAACTCCCAGTCATGCAGCTGCGTCACCTCGGATGTGGACACGAAATGGCTCAGCGGGTAGAAGAGGTACCCACGCAGCGCGATGTGCGATTTCACGCGGTCGCTGTACTTGTCACAGAGCCAGCTCTGCACGCTCTCGCCCTGGCACATGTCGAGTTTCCGCGCGACTTCCTGAACGCGCCACGCCAGGTTCTCTCCCAGATGGGGACCCACAAACTGCTCCAACTGGTAGTACGATGAAGGCGAGTCATTGGAGACACCCTCGCCGTTGTCATTGACCTCATCACCTCCAATATGAACCAGAGCTTCAGTGCCTTCACTGTCACCGCCGCCATTGCCATCGCTCTGAAAGCGCTGCTCGAGCGGGTTTAGCAGGAAGAACTTGACGGACGACTCGACGTGGAAATCCTCTCCAGCCTGAACCCCAGCAGCATTACTCAGACTAGCATTCGCATTATCATCGTCGAGAGCCAGGTGGAAGAGGAACTTGAGCTGTCCGATGGTCTGGTTCGTCGCCGAGACGATCTGCTTGCCCAGTTCAAAGCGCTCAACGCGGAAGAGCGGGCAGAAGCGCAACCAGTACTCGAGCAGCGCGGCAAAGTACACGCCGAGCGCCAGCATCTTGCCCTTCGACCGGGTCGTTCCTGAGCAGTCACATCCACCACAGACACGTGCACAATGTGAGTATCAGCTGTCGCAAGCAACCGCTCAAGTGCCTCAGCTGCTACAGGCTCGCGCACCTTGCAAAAAGTCGATGAGATGGCTCGGGTCCTCTTCCAGCGCAGCGAGCCATGCGATGACGCGCGGGTGGTGATGCGCAGGTGCGCCGTCGACGCCAAAGTGCGTGGGCAGCACGGGGAAGCGCGCCGCCGCGATCATGTGCGGACTGCTGAACCCCCAGAGCAGGTCGCGCACTACTTTGCGCTTGTAGAAGCGCGCTCTCGACGCATCTGTGGTTGAGGCGGAAGTGGAAGCTCTTGCCGCAGCAATGATTTGAGCATCTGAAGATTGCATTTCGTCCATTTGCATGGAGCAAAACAAAACCAAAAAAATGGCGCCAGATTTGACAGTAGCGTACTGTTGCTTCTTTGTTAAAAGCACAATGCAATGCAATATGAACCACAATGTTGAGCCACAATGCAATGCACAATGCAAACTTGGGGAAATCAGACTCAGCACACTCACTCAAGCAAGTTGAACCATTATTTTGAGGGCTTGCATGCTGCTGGACGAA